>VYZQ01022320.1:31273-45456 GCA_013400655.1 Mystacornis crossleyi
GACTTTGTCAAGAGATAGGCCATTTCAGCTGTTCGTGGTACCAAGACAGTAGATGCAACAAACTTAGCCAAAGTGAGTGCACCCTGGATTTTTAATTAATGGATCTTGCTTGCTTTTGGGTTTTGTTGAATTAAAGATTGCAGTTACCTTCTGTGTCTATAGAAGTGTTTCATAACTGTTTCAAAGTTTTGATGTCAACATGAACCATGCTATTGCTGAGACGCTTTCAACTGATTCTGTAAGTAGAGATACACTTTGTCCTTAAATCAGTTTTAAATATAACATTTTTACCCTCTTTTGGATGGGAGTTTGTCCTCAGTTGTTTAGCCATCATAATTTCTTCAAAGCAGATTGTGAACTTGTGCATTGTTGGGTAGGTGACTCATGATGCTAATCATGTGCTGCTTACATAAAGTCACTTCACCTCAGGGCTTTTCTAGACCATTGGCTTTGTCATTTCCTTTGACTTTTTTGTCCTCTACTGTTTTTCTGTCCGGGCTTCTCTTGACAAAGTCCAGCTGATTCACAGATGTGGCATTGTTTTTATGTTGCACAAACTCTATTTATACAGTAGAGGCGCTAGTTCACTAGTCAGCTTGTGCAGCTGATTGCCTTTTGAAGTCTTTGTTTTTCCTCATCTTCACTTAAAAAGCAGAATTAAAAAGTGTCTTTGTATTGCTGTTTCCTTCATCTTCCCTGTTCCTTTCTACACAGCACTCTGATGTTTTCATTTTTTTCCCCACTTGGAGTCTGAGTGAACTTCAGATAAGAAATCCTACACTCAAATTGTTTCCTCTAAACTTCTGTGTATTTAACTGTTACCCAGTTTTGTATTTTCTTCTCATCCAAATGTATCTTGTTATCTCTTCCCACAAATGGTTGGCTCTAAAGGTGTGCTGTCACCCAGTTTCCTTTTTCCACTTTGACCCTAAGAGCCCCTGACCCTTCTAATCCACTTCTGTGTGTCTTGCCTACCATCTTTTCTGCTCCATCAAGGAAAACTCATTCTTGTAGTACTTTCAAATTTGCTGAACAGCTTGTTTTGTAGTTGTAGGGCATATTAGGACAAGGGTTATTCTTCATGTAATCCTGCCTTCATCTACTGTTGTCCACTGTCAGACTTAGGAACCGGGGAATTTAAAGCTGTACATGGAACTGATTCTGATGTTCTTTTGTTTTCTTCTGTGTGTGTGTGTATGTATCTAAAGCTGTTTCTCGTGCTTTTTGTGACTTTTTTATTCATTCTTCATTTCTCTCCAGAGGATCAGTGTGGGTGTTGTTAAATTGGAACAGGTAGACAGCCTACTGGGGCCAGAACTTTGCTGGCTCTTCTGAAAGGCAAGTTTAGGTATTTATAGTAGTATAGTTTATCTAAGATGTTAAGCATGACATTCATTGATTTGGGTTTTTTCAGGATTTAGTTTATTTGCTTTCAGGTGAGACTGAGAAGGAGGTGGTGTTTGGCTGGCATGAGCTACTTCCCCAAGAACCGGACAGTACTGTACTATGCTGTCCCACCTTCTTTCTTCCTTTGCAATAATTTTTATGATCTGTCTTCTGTGCCTTACTTAAATTCTCACTCATCTCTCTAGGTAGACTGACTCAATTGTTGTTTATTTATTACCTCTTACTGCCACCTGTCATACCTAATTTTCTTCTGTTGATTCCCTCTCACATACTACTGTTTTGAAATTACTGGTGCATAAATCCATCTCTATTTTTTTTCGTGTTTTCCATGCTCACTGCCAAGGGAATGGTGACACACCATTGGACAGCATCGTGTTATTGCTAATCTGAATTGTTACGTAAAATCCTCTGCAGTATTGGTTGCAGATCACTTGACGGTAACGTGGCAAAGGAGGTTTTTTGCATTAGGGTTTTTTTTTCCTGCTGTTAGGAAAAAAGCATGCCTTAGTCATCACCTGGGGAAACGAAAACCTCTTGTCATACAGTGGCATCCACCATAGAGAGTCTCCAGGCACTGCTGTTTGTACAAGATGCGGTTGGCTGTATGGCCCTTTGTCTGAATCTAAGGGAGACTCTGTAAAATAAGCCTGCCCTGACTTTCTTGCTGGGCTTATTAAATGAATGACTAATCCTCTTTTCTCTTAAATTGTAGTCAGGAGCCATCACAATTAAGATTGCACTATTATTCGTCCTTCCCGCTCAGTTTGCAGTATGGAGGATTCCCGGTCCAGTGACACCTAATTGGAGACGGGGTGGGCTGTTGTGCAGAGGAGTGCAAGGGCTTTCAGATGGCTCCAAGATTTTATGTAGGCTAAAATATAGAACCGTCACTTGTGCTTCACATTTAAGACTTTTTGCCCAGTGTCAGTTACAGGTGTCAGTTACAGTTTGCCTGCAATAACTGCATTTTATCTGCAGCATTGAAGATGTATAATCAGAAGAATATAATCAGCCCACGTCTGGTTTCCTTGGTCCCCTTATTATATTATGAGTTCACATCAGATTTTTATATAGTGAAGATTTGTGATCTTTTGCTCTCTTAGATGTGATTCATCAGTTTTTGTATGAGTAATGTTTTGGTTGATTCCTTATGCTTATGTCAGTATTTTTAATGTATAATGTGTCTGAAATCTCAAAAGTGCATTATGGGTTGAATGTAGATACTTGAAACTGAATATGGAGTTGAAAGCAGGGTTTGTTAGTGAGCAGGAAGTACTCTTGCAATATACTGCTTTTCTTTGCAGGCTGCCTTGTTTGTGATCCCATTCCTGCTCAGCCTTGCATATGGCTGAGCACGAGTGTTTTCAAGCATAATGGTGATTTGTGTAAGGCGTTTTCCAAGAGTATAATACCTTTCCAAATGAAGTCTCATGTCTCTGGCACACAGCTGTCAGAATCATTGTCTCTCTCTTGCACAGTAGTGTAGGGGCAAGATTGAAATAGTAAAGGGAAACTTACAAGAAATGTAGTCGGGAAGATCTGGGTAGACTGGAGATCCTATGACTGTATTGAAATTTGCCTGGGGCAGGAAACTAGTGTTTGCTTCTGCCAGAAAAAGTCACGGGTTCTTTGTTACTTATGCTCAGAGCCTAATGGCCCAACTAAATCTGAGATACGGTCAAACCACATGAGGTTTTTATGCAGACACAGTGTACTTGGAATTTGAAAGCATTTTTCCCACGTATATGTTGAAAATTCCTCAGAAGCTTAATGCAGAAATTGAGCATGAATTATATAAATCTGTTTGATTTTGTCAGCTTCTTGAGGAAGCTGTTTAAAATACTGCTTTCTGTTGCATGCACTGTAAATTACTGTACTGATGTTGTCTGCTTGAAGAATGAAATGCCAAGAGGCTGTGGTCACCTGCTTACATAGGTGCTGTAGTGTGGTGAACATCCTGAGCTACTCCTGTCTATCCTGCTTTTTTCCTAGCTATATTTTTCTTACTGTCTACTGTAAGAGTTTCCAAACAAAGGTCAATTGGAGTAATGAAGGTTAGAAAAATCCCTTATGTGTTTTTCTTAAATGAAATCAGACTGATGGATGAGTTGAAGAGCCATTGATATGACAGCAGATTCAGGAGAAAGAGCAACATTTAGCAAGGACGAAAAGAAAACCAGGTGAGGGGGAGGTGAAGGTGTCATGGTTTAACACTGGCCAAATGCCAGGCACCCACAAAAGTCGCTCACTCGCCCTCCCCTCCTACAGCTGGGCAGAGGAGAGAAAAATTTAATGAAGGCTTCATGAGTTGAGATAAGGACCGGGAAAAAACGCTCCAAGGGCAAAACAGGCTCAACTTGAGGTACAAAGTGAATTTATTATTAACAAAGTCAGAGGAGGATAATGAGAAGTAAAATAAGCCCTTAAAAACACCTTTTCTTCCCCCCACCCCTCCCTCCTTCCCACCGACAGCACAGGGAGACAAGGCATGGGGGTTTTGGTCAGTTTGTCACCCGAGATCTTCTTCCGCTGCTCGGGGAGAGGAGTCCTTCCCCTGTGAGACCACGGGGTCCTTCCCACAGGAGACAGTTTGCCGTGAACTTCTCCAGCGTGGTTCTACTCTCACGAGCAGCAGTCCTCCCAAAACTGCTGCAGCATGGGTCACTCTTCTACGGGCTGCAGTCCTCCAAGGACAGGCTGCTGCAGCCTGGGAGCAGGGGCCCTCCCTCTCCACCATGTCTCCCACTGGATCACAGCCTCCTCCAGGCATCCGCCCGCTCTGGCGTGGGCACTTCCCCCAGGGGCTGTGGGTGGATCTCTGCATCCCCTGTGGATCCCCATGGGCTGCACGGGGACAACCTGCTTCACCATGGTTTTCACCATGGCCTGCAGAGGCATCTTGGGCCTGGGCCTGGAGCACCTCCTACCCCTCCTTCTTCACTGACCTTGGTGTCTCCATATTGTTTCCCTCACATGTTCGCACCTCCTCCTCTTCTCTGGCTAGGAAAAAAAAAAAAACCTGTGCCCTACTTTGTTTCGATTTTCTTCTTAAATATGTTATCACAGAGGTGTTGCCAACCTCTTTAATTGGCCAGCCTTGGCCAGCGGCATGTCCGTCTTGAGAGCCATCAGGGATTGGCTCTGCCAGACACAGTCGAAGCTTCCAGCAGCATCTCACAGAAGCCACCTCTGTGGTCCCCCCGCTACCAAAAACCACGCCGTGCAAAACCAACACTGGTAGTTTGTACTGTGTTTGAGATACGTGAGTACTTGGGAGAGGAAGTGCTTACCTTGATAAGGTTTTGGGACCAGTTGTGGTGGGTTGGCTTGGACCCTTCTTGGACCTGGTTGCTTCCTGAATGCTGCTTATGCAGGTGGTTGCTGGTCTTTTGCCTGTTCAGTGATGCTCCTAAACTGTGTTCCAGGGCTGATAATGGGGTTCTGTGACCATGCCACTGGCCAGGTGGGGGAGAGTTCCGGTAGGACCCTTACATGGGACTTTTGAGAGCAGCTCAGAGGTTAGTTTCACAGAGTACGATGAATGTGAAAGAGGTGGAAAAAGCAGAATTGATTGGCTGTGACAAGAGTGCAGGGCAGATTTTTTAAGAAAATGTATCTCCCATATTCAGCAATGGCATAGATAGGTTCTCCGCTCTTGCACTTTTCTGAACACAAGGTTTGAAAGATAGATAATATGGCTTGCTTTGCATGCCACAGTGTTTTAGAAATAAATTTATAGCAGAATGCTGAGTGCCTCAAACACAGCTTCTGATGGTCTGCTGGCAGAGCTGTGGGGGTTTTTGGGGGTGATGGGTGATCATAATGGCCTTTGAGCATGAAAGCGTGTTTTAGAAGTTAGTGCAGTGGTTCTCAGACCTCTCAGATTAGGGTTCCTGTAGTAGTTTGGCTCTCCCTCTTGGTGAAGATCATGTTGCCTATGATCTTCCCTTCATATTTGGTTTAATGTATAAACACTGCATACCACATGTGGCTGACATATTTTGGCAAAGGGAGATGGAAGAGGCTGGGAACGGAATGCAAGGAAAGGAAAAAAAATCTTGATGAAATTGTCTTAGAGGCACTTGTGTTCAGATACTTTAGACCTGAATTTCCCTATTTTGAAAATCATTGGTATAATGTACTCAGCAGAGTGACCGACTGTCCTGCTGAGAGTGTGGGGAGTAGTTGCTGCTTGAGGAAGGGGAGTAACACCGAAACTGTTGAGTCTCTTTTGCTTTAGGGAAAGAAAAGAGTTTATTTTCTCCTTTGTCTCATTCTTCCCCATTAGTTTTGTGTTAGAAAAGAAAAACTGTCCAGTTCATTCTGTCCTTTTCCCTTCCAGCCAGTTTTCTAGCATGCTAAGGCTACTTCCGCCCAATTCAAAGCACCCCTAGCCACCTTATCAGCTTTGCTTCAGCGGTTTTTGCTATCATGGAAGTTTCCTGTAACCTGTAGTCACACAGTCAAACACAGACATTTCTAATGCTAGAAGAGTTCTTTTGCTTCCTTTTGTGTGATTGCTGATGATGTCTAGCCTTAGAGGCTGGGCATCTCCAAGTCTGCCTAGAAGAGAATTCCACTAAATAGCATGAAAGAGTTCATAGGAGATCACCAGGTTCTTAGACGTTTGATTTCTTTTTTCATTTTGTAACCTCGTATTCAACAGGATCATAGAATTGTTTTCATTTCTGTGCATTTTCTGTCAGGATGAAGACTCTAAAAACCTACTGGGACTACAAGGAAGCTGCATTAAATTATCAAGAAGCCTGGAGAGTGCTGCGTAGCCAAGGTCTGCTGGGTTGGGTCAAGAATGCCGAGGAGTACCTGCACTTCACATGAGAATCTCTGTGACTGTGTGAATCTGGGAATAAGCTCTGGTCCAGAGCAGATACCTCTGCAGTTCAAGGGCCAGAAAAAGATGCCCTCTAGTTTATGTGCTGTAAAGAGACAGGAGCGAAAAGGAAAGCAATTTAGAGAATACCTTATTTTGGCTGAGTTGAAGTCCCCTTTTTATTGAAATACAGAAAAGGATCATTGCTGACTTGAAATTGTGAGCTGCATGAAACAATATGCCTCCAAAAGAAAGGAGCCAGTGATGTGCTATCCTGGTATCTGAGGATATGATCTACCAGCCATAGTCATTGCAGTGAAAGTAATGTCAACTGAAATTGAAGCAATCCTATGGAAAATTTTAGTGCTGCTTTTTTGTTCCACTTCTCATAACGTTGTGGGTGTTTTTCTGTTGCTGGGACAACCCTAATGTATAGTAAGTAATACTTTTATAGCTTTTGGCTCTTCTTGTCTGGTGCCTGGAAGAATTTTCTGTGTCTCCCAGCCCCATTGCTTCTAATTGGAAATACTAGTTCTGTTAAGTGTCATTTTTTTCTGGGAATCCTTCATATATGCTGCTATTTACTAAACATAGCCACAGATACTGCCGCAGCAGAAGCAAAAGCACTGGGTAGGAGTCTGTGTCAAATAATACCACTTACAAGTGCATCTCAATTTCAGGACTTTGCCAGAAAACCTTTCAACTGCTTTGCTTCTGTAGGCAGAAAAGAGAACTTCTGAATTACTTGGTTCAAACCGGCCACTCCTGTGTAATTACATGCAAACAGTTACCTACTTTTCAGCATTTCAAGCACTGTCCATCTCAGTGCCCCACTGTGGGGAATGGTTAATTAAATGCAAAAATGCCTCAGCCATTCATGTCACTGTTCCCTGTGTTCATTAATAGCCTGGCAAAGGTGGAGATGCTTTAGCGAGTACTAAAAGTAGTCTCTGGCATGTCTCTTCTAGTCTCTTGTCACTATGCTTTATGACCAACTTAACATCTGCATGGCAAGACAGTCAACATTGTGAGTAGCTGTGGGGGAAGGAGTGTGAGGAGTTGTGGGGGAAGGAATCCTCCTTAAACCTTCTGTCCCAACTATTGCCTTGTGTGAACAACTTCAGGACGGTGTAACTGCTACTGAGCACATTCCCCTTTTATGTTCTCCTGTAAACCACAATTCGTAAAATATTTGGACAAGGCAATGGGAGGATGAAAGAAATGGATAATTTAGAACTTAAAAATTCTTCAGTGATTCGAATTTTTTTTGTTCTTTGGTATCCTATGGTTTTGGGTTCAAAAAATGGGCACAGCAATTCTCCGAACAGCCTTTGCTGTCAACCCACTGAGCTACATATGGGACCAAACGGTACACATCACATTAGATTGTGATCTGAGAATTGATAGCAGCAAATCCTTTTTTACTTCACACTTAGGTTGACTTGTCGAGTAAGAATACTTCTCTTGTTGAAGAAATAACAACTTGAATTCTGTGCACGTGTGCTCATTCTCTCAAATCCAGCACTAACATGCAGAAAGACCGGTTGTATTGGTGAGAGGGAAATAATTTTATGTGTTTGTGGAGGGCAAGGGATTATGAAGATTAAAGACTTGCAGTAGTCGTCAGAAGATAAAAAATGGCCAGATGCCATTGCATATGGGCTACAGGGTGAACTGCTGAAGATAAATGGTAGCAGTTACTGTAACTGAGCAAGTAGCATTCCAAGGGCAGAGTTCTGCAGTGTACCTGAAGAACTGTCAGTAGATTTCCAGATACCTGAAATTTACCTTTGTTCTTTGCTGAAATCTTGTAGAAGCTATTAACTTACCATACCTAGTTTCCCATTGTGAATCAACAATGTCTGCAGTGAACCTGCTGACCAGACTGGAATGTTCCCATTTCCTATCCAGCTGCAATATTAAAACGGGTTACGTAAGACTAGTTTTGTAGTCTTGGCATCAGACTAATTTTCAGATGAGCAGTTATATGGTTTAAATTCTTTTAACTCTTCTAAAATTTGAGCCTGGCTGTTAGGATTGTTCCTTGTAAGATTTTTTGTGCATTTGTAAAATACTTGTGAACAGTAGACTGCTGCCTTTCTGTTACTTGTCAGGTTTAAAAGTAGTTTTTGACGTGCTGAACATTGATGCTAAGATCACTTTTTGGATGGAGTTCAGGACATAATTTAAGCCTAGAGCGAGTCAATGAATATGCGAAGAGAGGGAAGGAGCTGAAACGGAACAGCATTTAAAAGACTGAGGGGCTAAGCCTGCGGGATCTCATCCTCAACTGCATGGCATTTCTGTGATGGAAAATCATTATTTAAATGCTGCATCTGTTAAAATTCAAAAATGTCAGGAAATGCTGTTGGCAATACCACGAAACGGCTCTAAAAATCAGAAGGGAAAAACGCAGAGATAGGAAAGAACAGAGTGTCTGTTTTTCTAACAGGTAGCAAACTAAATTTGGATCATTGTCAGCAGGTCTTTGGAAGAATTGTTCCTGGAAAGTAACAGTTGACATGTTCCAAGCCTGTATCACTCCTTTGCACTGGGATAGCTGACACCATGAAAAACAAAAATAGGCAAGGCACGGGAGGACAGCAGAATGCAGAGGCTCTGCCGCAGGAGAGCAGAGCTTGCAGGAAGGCAAGTAGCAGGAATGTGCCCACAGTGCATGGTTAATGAGGAAAAACGCATACAATTGGCAGTGGGAGCAGCAAAGCATAGGAAGGCACCAAGATTCCAACCATACATATAAAATGAGCACATCTGTATTACCCAGATAGGTCCTTGCCTTTCCCAAACTTGTTTGGGGACCAATGGCTCCTAACTGCCAGGACAAACAAACTGTAATCTTTGAGTGGGATGTCTTCAACAGCGTCACTATTGGAGACGTCATTCTGTTTTCAATCATAGTAAGAAGGCAGGACAGACTGCTTGCTTATCTTTAAGGAAGTCAAAACCGGAGCACAGAAACAAGTGGTTTTGTCCAAGGGTAGGAGTAATCAATCTGTTTGACCTTGAAGCTGCAGTTCCACGAGACAAGATGCTAGCATCCCACTGTCTTTGCAAAAGCAAGATTTTGATCTTCACAGTGCGCTTCCACTGCTCACCTTAACACAGGCTGAAAGGCTTACTGATCTCAGTACATTCCAAATAAATTTAAGACTACTTAAATTACTGTATTTGTAGCAAAACAAACCATGAGCCCAAAACAAGGTGTAGCCTTTCACTAGGAGTTAAATGACCTTTGCAATAAATCCATTAAGCACTAGAGGAAAGGAAGAGCTAGGGTTGTACTGCTGAGGGCAGGAGAATTCTGTTGGCAAGGAGGAAGGAAAGGTGTTGGGAGTTCTTTCTCTCAGAGTATCTGATAATGTCATAAGAGGGCTGCAGCAATGATGGGTACATAATATATACAATTAACATATATACATAATAAATACAGGTAGAAGCAAGATAATTTTTGAGGAAGGACCATCTAAATGGTCTAAATTTGGCCTGAATACTAAATTCATCCACCACTGGTTTAGTTATATTGGAGATGACATTTCAATTTAGCTTAAAGGTAAGTGACATAGAGGTGTTGCTGTAGGAATAGTGACGTATTTCTTCATTTTTTGTTCAGTGCATAAATTGAAGGGTTAACAGAAAATGAAGATCATATGGGATCAAATGCTTTTTATAGTTTTGCAAGAGTGTACTGTCTAAAGGGATGCATTTCACCTGTGCATTTCAAAAGGAAACCTCTTGATGTTTTATTGCCATTTTAAGTGTACCTGCAGATGAAAAGTGAAGTTACTGCTGCAGAATATTTATCCTTACATTCTCTGGAATTACTTGCGTGTCTAGGCTCCTCAATCTAAACTAATAAATAGAGATGTTAAAGGGAGCAGTTACATGGGGGTTTTATGGGCTTATGAAGGGTAATCCAAAAGTTACCTCAATTGTAATACCTTCCCTTGCTGTTAGCGACATCTATTTGCTAGCATATAATTAACTTTATCTAGCATTTTTAAGTTGCTTCTTACTCTTCTGTTAACAGCTAAGAAAAAATATTACTTGATAACTGTAGAAGAACTGTGAAGTTTCAGCATAAAGAAAACAGAAAATTATCCAGTAATAAAAGGTAATTTAAAAAATGACAGATGAAACCACTTTTCTTCATTCTGAATCAAAAACTCTGTTAAAAAATAAACATTAATGTGTGGAAAAGGAGCTAGAAGTAATTCAGGACGGAAGCGGTGACAGAATGTTTCCTAAAGCAGTGGTACACAATGCCTGCGCTATTCTGAATAATGAAAGGCTTACTGAGATCAACAGCGCATTTTCAGATGCAGTAAGCACATGCATCACAATTACTATGACAAGCCTCAATAGTAGGGTAGTGTCAACATTTCACAGGCTCCTACCTTCACATTTTGGAGTCTGTCTGCCAATACTTGGGAATGACTGCAGCGCTAAACAATTCCAGGCATAATGTATCTCCACGGGAATTTGAGTTAGTATGAACTTAAGTTTGGAAAGTGATAAATTTCCACTGTAACTGGAAACATTTTAAAAACTAAATTATTAGGCACCACGTAGTGTGAAAATGAATTAAAACTTTTAATAGGAATCTAGACTGTATTTAGCGTTTCCTTGCTGGTTTAGGAAGGTCGAAGTGATGCCACTTTTTCAACCGTGTGTTATCCTTTAATATCAGAGTGTGAACTCCAGCACTGCGCAGTTAGGTCAATTAGGTGTTTTTTCCACCCTCTCCCACACAATCCAACTGTTTGCCTCTTTGCCTGTAAATAGAAGTAGCTGTGTCATAAAGTCACTGTGAGAGACAGTAGCTCTGAAGCTACTGGTTTTGAAACCTACAAAGAGCTCCTTGTGTCTTCTTGGTATCATCAGCCACACAGTGAAGTTTGAGAAGCTGTACAATGTCTAGTAAGTAATATAAGCAGCTGTGTAGAATCCACTAAATGTGATGAGTAACTTTCTGGCCAAACTGAAGGTAAAGAAATGACAGCACTGCCTGTTTGTGACAGGAATTTTTATTGTACTTGTTAGTTAATTGAGAAGGAGGAACATACTAGCTCAATTCAACACAATCAGCATCTTGCTCCTGCCTTTGGATAAGCTAGCAAATCCAGTGTTCCCAATACTAATTTATTGTTTTTATTTTTCTAAAACTAATACCTCAAAACAGAATAAATGTGTGTTCTTCTCTTCATGTTTTAGTAGCCCAACTACTTTGCTTTCTTATTTAATCAATGTCATCAAATGTATCCCCCCAAAGAACTGAGGCTTTGGGAATTTGTAGCCATGAGAAAAAAAAAAAAAACCTCACAAAACCAGCAAAACTTTCTTTTCATAATTTAACAGTCTAAAAAAACAAGACCTATCAATATATTAAGAAATAAATCCAGTTACAAATGCATGTATATAGAAGGAACTTCTGTGGATATCAGAACAGAAAATGATCAGCTATTTACAAGATACACAGCAGGATGGTACAGCAGCCAAGACCTGCCATTCAGAAACCAAATGTGTTCTCTCCACTGTAGGCAACGTACAAGAATCCATCCTCATCCTTTTCCTTCTCATAAAGTTGTCCCATAGTTAGGCTTGAAGGGGAAAAAAAGAGAAATTATTTGTTTGGCTCAGACAGCTTGCCAATGCTAACAGTTAGAACCTCATATAAACAAGGATTAATAAAAGCTAAAACTTGTAAGTCTGTGTATAGGTTAAAATATGAAAGATGAGAATAAATGAAAAGCAGTTGACTCCTGAGTTTCTAGAAAAATGATCCTGTACTCTCTGCAGAGTAACTTTTTTATATTTCTTCACAAATGCCTTTGTCAGAATGCTTCCTTATTTTGTAGGAAATTGGTCTCTATTTTGAAAACAAAAAGAAACGCTAACAATTAGTTGGCTGGTCAACTGCTCCAACCATCTGTCTACAGATGGTTGGAGCAGTTGACATCAGTTGTGCACAAATGATGCCTCCTCAGCTCACCTTTCTCTGACTTCCCAAAACTGAGAAAAGGCTAATGAACTGAAAGATGGAGACTGGATGTGATGACAGGGAAAACAACGAAGTCATTCTGCCCAAGAGAGGAGCTGGGAAGATTTGTAAGTGGTACTTGAAATTGAAGAGAATTGGTGAGTGGCAGATCACCAACCCTTGACATCCTTCCCTCCTCATACAGAAGTTTATTACATAAACTCAGCCTATGAGATGAGCAGAGCCACAAACAGGTTGTGTTTTTGTTTATCTGGTAAGAAGTACCATTTTTACATTATTATTGAATGATCAAAGCCCTATTTTTCTAGCTGAGATGTGGCATCTCATTATGAACACGTGAGATGGGACAATGGATCTCTCTTTCCTGCTCCTAGCAGTTCTATAGTACTGTTACGAAGATAACATATAGGCATTCTGAGTACTCTTAAAACAAGCAGAAAAGGATGGTTCTCACGGGTCCCTACTGTGTGTCAGGTTACTTAGAGGGACTGTTTCTGTTACAATTAAGTATTAATTAAGAATAAAATCACATCTAAGGCATGTCATGACACACTATTTCCTTACATTAAAGTATCTTGTGTAGAAAGTTGTACTAGCTGCTTCTGCTACATTCTGTATGTAGAAGAAACCAATGAAACTTATTCCTATATAAAAGCAATGTGAAAAACCTTTCTATACCCATTTCTTTAATAGAAGAAAATAATTTGTAAAAAAAGAACCAGCAACTAGTCTGTAATGTTATAACTTCTTTGTAAACTGACAAGTTATTGGTTTTTTTCAGAATAATTTATGGCACTTTCTTTCAAGTATTTAATGTGCAACTGTTTTGTTACACTGAGATTCATTATTTTTTTGACTCTGATGATGTACGTGTTCTTGCACTCAACCAAGTGCAAGAACATCGTAACTGCAAAGCTCACCCTTTTGCCATGGAAGTAAATTAAAGTATATTTTTCAATCACCTTTCCTTTCAGCCCAGCTCAAGAAATAAGACATTTATCAAACTCACAAGGAAAAGAAACTTTCAGTGAGATTAAGATGTGACAAACACCTCCTAAAATGACCAAATGAGCCTCAAAGAGTGGCGTTACCCACCCTCTAATATGCACAGGCTTGCTGAAATGATTTTGAATACCAAGTGAATAGCCTCTCACCTGGATTGTGGGACAGTCTTGTCTACAAAGAGGAATATTGCCTTCTCAGATGGCAGTTGAATCCTCTTCCTGATGATCCACATGAACTGGGCCACGGTGATGTCAGACGGAACTAAGTACTTCCTCTTGTCAATATCAACAATCTGAGATCCTGAGACCTTCTCCACTATGACCTGTAAAGTGCAGGTGTGAAGGCCAGGCTGTTTAGGACTGGTATGAACAGACAGCTTTGGTAGATCGCTTGCTTGTACAGTGAGCAGACGGGATGAACAAAAGGGTTTCCTGACCGCAACCAAATCAGAGGTAGAACTGGCTCAGCACTGTAAAACCTGATTTTACAGCTGCACTGAAACCTACATTCATATACACAATGGCTCAAAACTTCCTGTGCCTGGGTTTGGTGCTCATGGGGTAAAAAGGTGCATTATGCCTTAAAGAAACCTGTGACGGGAAAGTACACACATCATTTAACTTTTTGTACACTGATGATACGGAATTATTGCAATGTCGACCCAAAGTTGAAAATGAACCAGCAGCGTGCCCTGGCCACAAGTAGGGCTAATGGTGTCCTGGACTGTATTAGGCAAAGGACTGTGAGGTGATCCTTCCCCTGTACTGATACTGATGAGGCTACCTTTGTATTCTGCCGAACTGACATTCAGAGTAAATTTCATCATTGCTTCAGAAATCAGAAGCTGACTATAGGAAGGAAAGGTAGCAAGATGGCCGCAATCAAACCAAACAAAAATAAACAAACCAAACAAAAAGCAAC
>VYZQ01022324.1:0-21814 GCA_013400655.1 Mystacornis crossleyi
TTTTTATTATTATTTTATTTTAAATTTTATTTTTTAATTAATTTATTTAGTATGCGTGCCTAAAATCAGCCCTCCCCCAGTCAGGTCCATGGTTTGGGGAAGGAGTTTCCTGCACTTGTCTGACTGGCAGTGTGGCTGATGGAGCAGAGGTTTATTACTGCTTGTTAGAAGTGGTGGTAGCAGAGGTGAGGGCCAGTTTTAGGGCCAGATCGTACAAACCGTTTTACAGAGGAAACGCTGAATCTTTCTCACCTCTTCACTGAGCTTCTGTAGCTCTTACCAAGTATTTTCTGTGCAACAGCCACGGAAGTGTGCTTTTTTCCATATTTTCTAAGGACTTTTACTTCATCTTTTGCTTGTAGAAATAACTAGGCTTTATTTTGTGAGTGGAAATCTGTCTTTATTAAAAGCAAGGGTTTTATTTCCCTGAATTTTGAAGGAGTGCACAAGCCTTACAGTTGTTCTGACCTCTGAATTTAGGTTTTGCTGGCTTTCTTTTTTCAGGGAATTACACTCTGAATTTGAAAATGGCAGATCATTAAAAAATTAAGTAATATTCCTAAGTAGGATGAATAATTTTCAGGAGATAATGACTTGTTTAACCTTGCAGAAATGTGACCTCCATCGGCTGGAGGAAGGGCCGAGCACCACAGCAGTGTTGACTCGAGAGGAGGGGCTCCAGTACTACAAGACCATGCAGACCATCCGGCGCATGGAGCTTAAGTCTGACCAGCTCTACAAGCAGAAGATTATTCGTGGCTTTTGCCACTTATATGATGGTCAGGTAAGAACTTTTTGGCCAGGAGGTTTTATATGGTCTTACCTTATTTAATGAAAGGAATTTTAATAGAATGGAGAATGTAAAACTGAGTATCGGCATACACTGAGAGAAGGTGAGGGATGGAGAGGAGGCAGGAGGAGAAACACAAAGGGAAAGGCACAGTGCAGCTGAAAATCAGCTGAATGTGAGGAATGAGCACATTTGAAGGCCTGCATTTTCCTCTTCAAGTTTCATTGATGGTTTTTGTTTCTGTGTCTCATGGATCATGTGCCCACTACAAAACAACAGCCAGGAGAAGAAACTTCGTGAACTTACTGAGACTTTGCTGTCTGTCCATTATCCCCTGATGTTTTTGAATTGCGATTGTTGAGATACTTCATTGAGGGGGGAGGGAAATTCTTCAGATTTTTGCAGATTCTGGTTCCCTCCTATGCGCTTTTGCTAGTCAGTCTGGTTGGAATTTAGAGCCCAAGGCTGTTGTAGCTCCAGACCTGTCACCAACCCTTGGGATTTAAGGCAGTCTCTTGTATCTGTTCTTCCTATTACCTGCTGATATTTGTTGTATGTGGCATCAGCAGTGTCCACACTGCTGACTGTGGGAACCGTGTGTTTTTCTTCATGGCTAAGCTTCCTTGTCCTTTGTAACAGGAGGCTTGCTGTGTGGGGATCGAGGCTGCCATAAAGCCCACAGACCACGTGATAACAGCGTACAGAGCCCATGGCTTTACCTACACCCGAGGAGTGCCTGTCCGGGAGATTCTCGCAGAACTCACAGGTTTGTGCTCAGTGGAGTCAGGATTCACTTGCTGCTGTGCTTGTGGCACAGTTCTTTGCTCAGACTCCAAGTGATGTTGATGCAGAAAGTACAGTGGGCCTTCAGAAGCAGTTTAGTGACACAACAGAATAAATCAGTGTTTTAATTTTATGATGCCGCCAATTTTACTGTGAAAAGTAACAAATAAGGAATATTTAAGTGCTGGTACATCTAAAGCACAAATTCATATAAGATTTTTCTTGATACCATATGCTGTATTCATTGTGCTGCAGCAGTTTTGAACTTGTTGATGGTAGGCATTTGGTCTCAGTGGGACAGGGCATTGCCCTTTCTAGGAGACAGACCTGGATTTTCAGAATTATGCTGATGAAGTCTTAGGAAGACTGGTAAACATTGCCTATAATGATAAACTGAATGGTTTGGGAAAATTTGACTGTAACAAGAATATTAAATGATAATTGAAACAGAGACTTTGCGGAAAGGAGAGATGGCTGTGCACAATAGGGTTGAGGATGGAGCAGGGAAGACAAGAGAGGATCAGCCTGATGAACTCTTACGAGGTCTGTGAAAAGATGCCAGAAGTGAAAAATGAGCAAAGAGCTTGAAGGCCTTTATGAATAACTTGTATAATAAAGACTTGATCTGAGAATCTGCATGCTTGAAATGTTAGTATAGGAAAGCATGTTTTGGAGTTAGAGAAGAGGTATTGTAAAGGTTTCGTAAACCAAGAATTGTGTGTGCTAAGAATGCCTATCTGTAACATGCACAAAAGCCCAGAATCTAGTGGATGACTGGTTTGCCAGGTGTCACTGGATACTGGTGAGTCAGAAAGTAAATGCGAAGATTGCCATGACTGAAGCCAACTATTGGCCCTGAAACGACAAATACGAGTGATAATGTGGTGGGGTTTTTTTTTCTTTATTTCATTTCGTGACACACATAATTTTCTGTAACATTATGCTTGACTTTATTGGAGCTCTTAATTGGGAAGGAGTGGCTGCAGTAAAGAGACTGTTCCAGAAAATGACACTTGGGGAAAGTTCCTAGAGGGAACTGCTGCTAGTGCCCATTCCTGCAGAGAAGCATCTTGACTACAAATGCCAAACTGAAGGACAGCTTGAGTTACAGTGACCAGGAAATGACAGAACTAAAAAAAATCTTTGAAGGAGAAGGAAGCACAGTCACCCAAAATAAGACCAGTAGATAAGATCCTATAGGAAAAAAGCTATAGGAAAGGACTTTTCAGGAGAATTGACAATTACATGAGAACTGGGTTTGTATTCTAAAAGTAGAAAGTGTAGCAAAAAGTAACATTGGTTCTTAAATACATTCTAAAATACAAGAAAGGACTGTAAAAAAAGTAGAGAGACCGTACTAAAGGTAAATTATGCTTGCTCATAAAATAATTTTTATTAAAATTAGACTTTTTTTCTTTGGCCCTATCTGGCAGAATCTGTAACAGTTCCCACAAAACTAATTCATAAACACAGGAAAGGTATGAGAAATACCAATAATAAAAATGATCTATAAATTAGGAAAGAGGAGTACAAATTTCAGAGAGACCCACTTCTAAAATAAACACCGAGGCTAATGAAAAAAACCCAACCAGACAAGCTGTGCTTATTAGAAATAAAATAAAGTCCTCTATGAATAGTAACAAGACAGATGAGAATAGGAAATGAAATGGGCTGATGAGAAATTCTGTGTTCTTAGATGGGCTCATTTAACTAGGGTTTGTTGTAATGCTTCATGGATCACTGATTATCTTCAAACTGCACCTTGACTAAAGCTGGGCTGGGTCACTTATGTTTATATTGGGGTGGAATGGGGAGCTCCTAGCTGTTGGGTTTTTTTCAGTGTCCTGTTGGTAATTTTCACTTGTGGTTATTGTCAAAGGGAAGACAAATCTAAATTATTGCAACTAACTTGGAACATTATTCTTACCTTTCTTGCAGAAGCCAAAAGTAATAATATGCTTCTTGCAGATTACGTATATGAGACCTCGTCTATAAAAAAATTCCCATATTTATCTGAAAGTGCTCTTGTATAGTAGGGCACTGAAACTTCTGATTGGTTTTAAAATTTCTTCTTAATCTCATCCATATTTCTGGAATTATGCTTTCATTATTGTTCTCTCTTTTCCCCCCTTCTCTTATTTCTTTTCTGAGATATTTAACTGTAAATTTGTATGAGAGAGGCCATCATGTCCTAACTCCACACAGATCTAATGGCAAAGACATGGTCTTAGTGTTATTACCTTTAGGAACTGAATTAGATGTTTCCATTTGAATAGTATTTTTCCTCCAAAAAATAAATTACTTGTTATTCATGTTTCAGGTCGAAAAGGAGGATGTGCAAAGGGAAAAGGAGGATCAATGCATATGTATACCAAAAACTTTTATGGTGGCAATGGTATTGTTGGTGCTCAGGTATATTCATCTGTTTTAAAGCACAAGCTGAATTTAGCCTGTGTCCTGTTGCCAGTGTCTCCTCTCAGTTTTTGTGGTGTGAGTGTGAATTTGTATGCAGATACCGTTGCTCTGTGGCTGTTACGTCTTATTCTGGTATGCTCACCATTTTGTAAACTGTAGCAAAAATGAATCAAATTGAGAATACTGTTCATGTTTATATTTTGGCTGTAATGCCATTTGTAACAAAGGGAAGTGGGTGGGTAACAACTTGTTTGTTGAGCAGGTCTTTTAACAGCCTAAATGTCTCCTTAAAGTTCACAGGCTGCCTATCTTCAACTGCTTTAAATTTTGTTCTAAAATGTTGTTTTGCCCTGTACTCTGTGGCAGGTTCCTCTTGGAGCCGGGATCGCACTGGCCTGTAAATACTTTGGTAAAAACGAAATCTGCATGACCTTGTATGGGGATGGTGCAGCCAATCAGGTAAAGGATGGCTGGGGGGAATCGATTTTCCTTCTGTGCTCTGTGAGCTCTGCCTTTACTCCTAGGAGTGGGAGAGCACATTTTGCCCTCCCTGTGTACCTGTAAACCAAGCAACACTGATGAACTCCGTGGAGGTGGCATGTTGCAGATTGGACACTGCCACCTCTTACTGTGAGTTGTCTTAGGTGTTTGAGCAGGGATGTGTTCCAAGAACTCTGTAGTCCTCAGAGGGGTGATTCAGATGAACAGTTAAATTAATTGCTAGGTGCTCTTTATATATCAGGATTGTAGCATGTGCTTGCAGTGTTTTATCCTATTTTGGACCTGTGTAAACATCTGTCCTTCCCCACCCCTGTTTTGAACTTGGCTCATGTCAGTGTAGTGGAGGGAAAGTTTTTTTGGCTCCTTCCGTTCTGGAACACTCTGGATACTCAGGGAGTGGGTGAGGGTAATGGTTAATTATGTGAGTGGTACACGAGTCTTGGGATGAGGGGTTTCCACTTACTCTTTACCCCCTTCCGAGTTGTGCACAGCTCACCTAAGTGTGACTCCCTGAAGTGTCTGTGCAGTAAGGAGAGCTCTGAATGATGGCAGTGAAGATGACACTGCTGCTGGATAGGGAGAAATGTGTAAATCAGGTTTCTGAAGACAGAGAAGAGGACAGAGCATTCTGGCAGAGCCACTTACTATTGACATTCCAGCCAGTCTCTTCGTGTTATCAGCTGAGACAATAAGCCAGATAAGCAGCTGGTGGTTAAAGTGTACCATTGGTAGTTTCACACTTTCAAAGCACAGGTGAGTATCTCAGTTCATCGTTTCCCTTAAATTTGACTCAGAGCAACAAGGCTGATGCAGTCGCTGCAGTCAAATTTTACTTTGCTGTAGCAGCATCCTGTCAGATTAATTGTCAATTTTTTTATGACTGTTGCTGAAGTACCTGAGGTAAAGCTGAAGGTTTTGTGCTACCCTAACACAGATAGTGATTCAGGCTTAAAAATTAAGTTTTATGAACTTAAGTTGTGATGAAACTTAAGTTGCATCTACTAGTTGCAATGAAAGTTACCTTATATAGTGCTGCTTCTTTTATTCCTTCTGAGTAGTGGCAAATGGCTAATTTCAGATCACTTTAGTATTAAAATTTCTAGACCTCTGCAACTGAAGGATTTTCAGTAGAGTCTAATGCTTGAGGGCTGAGCTCCCTGCTGAGATCTAACTTAACTCTTTTTCTTTCAGGGCCAGATATTTGAAACATACAACATGGCTGCCTTATGGAAGTTGCCTTGTATTTTTATCTGTGAGAACAATCGGTATGGAATGGGAACATCAGTTGAAAGAGCTGCAGCCAGCACTGACTACTACAAACGAGGATACTTCATTCCAGGGCTCAGGGCGAGTACAGCTTTTTTTAGGGGGAATGTGTGCACACACTTACACAGTGTGTACATACATATTTCTTTTATTTCTGCATGTATTTACTTGAAGCTGAATTATATTCCACTTGTAGAAATACTGGGATAGGAAGTTTGGAGGCTGGCATTTTTTTGCCTTAACGTGTCTTTTCTCATTACCAGGTGGATGGCATGGATATTCTCTGTGTCCGAGAAGCAGTAAAGTTTGCAGCTGAGTACTGTAGAGCTGGAAAAGTAAGTCTGTAATTGGCATTCCTTCTCCATGGGTGGAATTCTGACGAGCAATTGTTGCATAAGTAGTTCCTCAATTTGTCTTAACCAAGCACTTAGTGTATTATTTATACTGTCATTTTTTTCCCGTTTCTACCAATTACATTCTATTGTGAAAGGTGTTATGACTGTCAGGCAGTTGTGTTCTTTGTGATTAGTTAGGGGACGCATCAAGGAAAGTAATAATCATTCTGTATTTACAAGGAATGAAAAGTGAAGTAAAAGTTTGGTGCGTCAGTGTTAGTGTCTTTCACCTAAATATAGTAACACTGATTTTGAAGATTTTTAATACTTGAATGAAGGTTCTGTGAGAAACAACAGGTAATTTGAAATATTCTGAATAATGGTGGAATGACACTGGAAGGGAGAGAAATGTTTAATGCTGCTCAGTAAGAACCTGATAATAAATGCTCACAATATCAGCAGATGCTTTCATTTGAAAAGAATTAGGTTTCATTTTAGTGAATGAAATTGTATGTGCTAATGTTACCTAAATTAAACTGAGAAAAAAACCATGAAATTAAAATAATTGATCACTGGTGCAATTAACCTCAAGCAAATAGTTGCTGCTGTAACAAGTTGGTCACTTGTGGTGGTAACACTCCAGGTATTGCTTTTCATTTTAAGGGTCCTCTTGTGATGGAGTTACAGACATATCGTTACCATGGCCACAGTATGAGTGACCCTGGAATAAGGTACTGTCACATGCATTCTTCTTTCTTTTTTCACTGAAAAGAAGTAAGTATTGATGGTCAAGGTCTAAGAGCCTAAACTGTGAAATTCAGTGTTGAAACCAATTGTCGGATGCATTTAAAGGTTACAGTGAAATTGCTATGAGCAGCCTGATCACTCATCTCATAATCTGGGGCCGTGTAACACACTTGTTCTACTTGCAGAATTAGAAGATGGGGGTTTAGAAGAAGCACAAGTCAGTTAAACTTCTGTGCTCTCTATTAATGAATTCTGCTTCCAGTGTGACCTTATGGTGTGTCCTAATGAAGGTTTGGCTGAAAAGCATCATGCTTCTCTGGGGTTTTTAAAAGAGGATTAAAATCCTGTAAGGTAAAATTACAGGAACGTTTTGGATTGACCAGACAAGTAGAACACTTCCTAAAAAAACAAACATGCAGGTGCCAGAGAGACTCGGGCACTGCAGCAGCTGACCAAGCTGAATTTGTCTACATGAAGTAGAGCTGTATCCCAGCTCTTCACTGGAAACTTGCAGTGAATTGGAAGCATGTGCAAGTTCTGTAGCTCCCCTCCTTGGTGGGGAGGGCAAGGAGGAAATATGGTGCCTCAGGGTAACTGTCTCAGGCTGGGTTTGCTCCCCTTTCCCTTGAGTCTGGAGCTGCTTCTGCTCAGTTGGCATTTACAGATCTCCAGAGGGCTCTTCTTGTGGCTGTGCCACCCTTTGGGTGATGAATGTTTTGTTTTCATTGTAGCCCTGACAACTCTTTGGACACACCTTTTTCTAAAAGTGAGCTGTGTCCAGAACCTCACCTCTGCTGCAGGGTTCATGTCTTTGCCTGTCTTGTTCCTAGCTATCGTACTAGAGAAGAAATTCAGGAAGTGAGAAGCAAGAGTGATCCCATTACTTTGCTGAAGGACAGAATGGTCAACAACAACCTTGCTAGCGTTGAAGAGCTAAAGGTATGGTTGTAGTTGCTATGTAAGGAAGCTCTTGAGCAGCCCCACACTGATGATCTCTAGGAAGCACATCACAGGGCAGCATGCAGTGCTTTCTTCAAAGTGCTTTAAGATTTGCTTTAACATCACTTTTATAGGTGAAGTTTTGTTGCAGACCAACTACTGAAGTTGTGTTCTGCTGGAAAGGCCTTTTGCTTTTGTGTGCTTAGTAAGGCTGGGGATGGCGTTTGCTTACAAATAGAAATCAAAATTACCTGGGCTTTCTTGACTCCCCAGGAAGAGGGTGAGTCTTGGAAGTTACCAATAGTGAAGAATCTTAGTGAAGGAGTCAGGAACCCTCTAAGCAAATGTTGTAATGAGTCAACTGTTTAAAAAATAAAAAACAATGGCACTGACACAGGATTTCACATAACCAGAATAGAAAATATAAAGGCTCAGTGACATCATGTTCCTCTGTCGGTAAGATACCGGTACTACCCAAAATGCTGCAGTTTTGTAGGGAAGGAGTGTTTCTAGGTTTTTAATTTAATATTTCTAGTCAGTGTTAACTAGTTCTGACTGATACTTAATCATAGCATTTAAATTCAAAATTATTATGGTTTTTCTGAGCTGTCCTCTAATAAGCATCCATTTTTGGTTTAGGAAATTGATGTGGCAGTAAGGAAGGAGATCGAGGAAGCTGCTCAGTTTGCTACCACTGACCCAGAGCCTTCTCTGGAAGAACTGGGTCACCACATCTACTTCAATGACCCACCCTTTGAAGTGCGTGGCCCAAACCAGTGGATAAAGTACAAGTCTGTCAGCTAAAGACCTTTTTATTGGTGTAACTTATTCATAAGAATAAGTGAATGCATTTACAGGAACTATAATAAACAACTTTTAAGCTTATTTAAAAGCTCTTTCAAAAGAGGAAACATGTAAGGAAATCCGAGTATGGAATTTCTTAAACATGCTGAATGTTGTTTCAGAAGAAGCTAGGTCAAGAGAAAGTGGTTTATTTAAAGTGCTATATATTTGCTTTACTGACTTTCTTTGGATTGCTGTATGTGTTATGTACAGTGTAAAAAGAAAAATTAAACTTTACCATCCTTTATCTAATGGTGTTTTTGCTCAGTTTCTTCATGAACTCCCAGAAAACCCACCACAAACGCCATTTATATGCTGTTTTTGCTGCAACAAAGTCACTAATTGAAAACATCACACCAGGCTTTTCTCAGTAGTTCAGAGAGAGTAGCTTTAATACAAAAAGCTGTATAAATCCAGCTACAACGAGGTGACATGCTCTAGCATATCCCCTCCCTGCTCAGACCATCAGCTGGCAGAACTGTAACACATTTTAAGTTCACAGTTTTCACAATGCTGAAGCCAATTCAGGTGGGTTTTTTCTCAGCTAATATTTTGTATTACATTGACAGCATTGTATGCATTAGTCTTGTCATAGATAACTTAAATGCATTAACACTGACTTAAAAGCTGTTACTATTCACTGTGTATTACACTGATGGTCAAACAAGCTACATAACTGTGCAAAACCTGCAAGGCCACTGTACGTAGCAGTATATACATCCAATAATTTAAGTGCTGGGAATGTATTTCATTTGCTTATTCCCATTCCGTGTTCTTCCAAAGCATTGACCTGCACTGAGGTCTTGCCAGATGTTTGTCGGTGGTTTAAGATTGCGTTCCAGATTCTGCAGCGAAGACCACCCCTGCATGAAGGGAAATGGAGAACAGTTAGGGAAAACTCCCTCATCTCTACTGCCTTAAAGTGAGCAAGAAGTAAAATCTAGAAATCCCAAGGACAGACCAGTTACGACAGTACGTAGCAAACTACGCTGTTTTATGGTTATAGCTAAAACTTCTTCCAGGTCAGCCAGGGTTAACAGAATGATGATGAAAGGACTCGAATCAATGGATAGGAAAAATAAATTTTTTATGCCTCTTTTCCATATGATTACATCATCGTGAAGGGTGCAGAAATAGGTCCCAACCTTGATAAATGCCAAAAGAGATGGCTCGACGCATCCTCGGTGTAGTTTTATCAGTTAAGATGTGAAAACCTTTATCAGAAAATCTGAGATGAAACTGACAGCAGTTGCCTCTGAACTATCACTGATCTATCTGAATAACCAAACTTTAAAAGGTTTTTAACAAAATATGTTAATTAAGCTCTTACCAATGAACTTAAAAGTACTTTCTTACCGCAGCTGAAGATACCACAAGTCATCTTTGGTGATATCATTAAGGACAGCACTCAGTGTATAATCTTCTTCAGCAAACTAAAAGTCAAATTTATTCATAAATAAACATTCCTTCTTTGAAACCAAATAATTATGACTAAAATGATGGGGTTTTTAAAATGTGATTTTTTTTTTACCCTCTTAATGGTATCCAAGTCTGCTCCTTGTTGTTTCAGCCAGTTCATGAGTTCAGGGTCTGCATTCTCTCTAAAAGTTGCTGCAGACCACTGGGAATCTTTAACAGCAAACAAAGAAAGGTTAATACACCTCAAAACGAGGGCAAAAGGGTTTTTTTTTCAGGTAACTGAAGCTCAAGCTGTATAGTTTTGCATCCTTTCAACAAACACATGATCCCATATATTGTTGTGTAACTGCAGTATCTTAATTCTGCGGTATCTCCTCATACCTTTGGGTTTAAGTTTTAATTGAAGCAAGTGTAATTCCTGAGTCTTCTGCTCCAAAGATTGTTGTAAGAGGGTCTGATACTCTTTCTCCTTCTGAATGAGGTTTTCCAGAAGCCTTGTAGCATAGAAGAGAGATCAAACACAACCACACTGAGAATAAATCTAACTGAAAAAAATATTATTTTTAATGAGTACTGCAGGACAGAGGCATCTGTGAGATACTGTCGTAAGTAACATCTCTGATGGCTTAGAGATTTGATTTTGCTTGTCTGGAGACTCAGGGGTGCCACGTGAAGGCTTCACCTGCAGAATTTAGTAAATAGCTCATAAATTCTGTTCCTACTGTTTTTCAGCCTCCCTGGGCAGAGTTGCTGCCTTTATACTGTAATTTATTACTGAACAATGTAACACTGATGTTTTACCAGGGACTTTCTGATCACGGATTTACATCACATCCATAAAGAAGAATGGGAACTTCAGCTGTTAACACCCTGACAGCAGCCTACACATGTAACCCATGAGAAACAGGGCAGGGCTCTGCTGAGCTCTGTGGTGCTCATTAGTGGGCAGCCTGTCCTGTGAGCCACCACAGAGCAGCTCTGGCCTCTCCTTGCAGGAACAGCTTTGAGGCACTGACACTGAGTCAGGAGGTATCCAAGGAGTAGGAAGGAAACTGGCATAGTTGCACAAACCTAATTACTTTACAGTAGAAATCCAATGTGACATTCTGCAATTAAAAGATTAATTACACAGAAACAAAAGCTGTACTGAAGGATCTTCAGTTGCTAGACTCTCCTCTGCCAGTGTGTTCCAAATCCATTTGTGTTCCTGGAAGGCTTCATTAGAAGGCAGTAGGTGAGCAGTACTGTGGGTAAGTATGCACCCATCAGTGTAGAAAGCAAGGTCTGAGAGCTTTTCAAAGACTGCCTGAACATACATGCAGAGTCTTTACAGCAGGGTTACCTTAAGGTGTTGTGTTTAAGTCTGCCCAGCTCCTCGCTGAGCTGCTGCTGAGCTTCGTGTGACACCACAGAACTGAGGGTGCTGACCCCCGATGTGATGGCAGCATCTTCAGCCCCGTTTTGTTCTGAGGGTGGGAAACTCTCCTCCACTTCCTCAGTGTCCTTGTCCCCACCTTCAGTTTCTGATGCTGGCTCAAAGTGAGTGCGAAGCTCTGGTAAAAGGAAAGGGGGGAAGAAGAAGATTTTTTTGATAATTCTGTCTTCAGAGGTCATGCAGTTTGTTCTTCATTAGTGTGGCTGGGGGAGGCTGTTTGCATAATGTGCTTTACTGCAGCACTGAGCAGTGGGGGAGTGAAGCGTTGTGTGAGCTGGAGCACAGATTCTCTGGCCTTGGTTCTAGAATGAGCAGTGCACCAGCAGAGGTAGAGCTGTAGGTCACAGCTGTAGCAGGGACAAATATCATGAGATGAGTAGTAAGACAATAAAATATGTTAAGGAGAAACTTCTGAAAACTTGCAATTTTCCTAAATATTAAAAAAAAAACCAAAAAACGGTGTTTTTCCCTAATGCCCTGGGCCAAAGAGTGTACACAGCATTCCTCTTCTCCAGGGAGTATTTCTAGCCCCAGTTCGCAAAACTTGCTGCAGGCGGCCACACTTATTACCAAAGAACAGTTGCCATTTCTCTCGTACAAAGTCCTAAAAAAATTGGCTGATTTGGCTTTAAAAGCTGTGGCAACTTAGGACCAAAAGGGCTCACTGCCACTAAGTCTCTCAGGACATTCCTCTACTGGAAGGGGTGCTCAGCATTTTAAGGAGTTACAAAACTGCTTGCATATTTCCCACTTAACTCAGACAGTTCTTAGACATATATCTTCCTTCTCCTGGTGGTTTACTCTATTGTCCATCTGTGGGCCAAAATCATCCACTTCCTCATATTAATGCACTCCCTTCTACACATCTATTCTACAGCTCATTAATAATTCTTCAGAACACATAACCAGACCTATGCAGTGCTACCCATCCTGGATCTCATTAATATGTACAGATTCATTTTCTTTCTTACTAGAAAATCTCCAGCTTGGACTGAATTTAATTTGCCTTTTTTTGTCATGGTTGGACCACACTGGGGGTGCAGAACCACTGGTTATCTCCTCATTATGTGCTTTTGTACTGCAAGTACAGCATTAATCCTCCAGATCAACACTTCTTTCTCTGCAACACTCTGACCCCATGCCTTTGATGAGTGGCACATGGGGTGCAGCTAATGGCATGCTGACAGATTAAACATCCAAACTGTTCCATTTGCTACAACTCTTTGATATGCAAAAAAACCCTTTTTTTTTAAAAAAAAGGATTATTTTCAGCTGCTTTGATTTACCTGGAATAAGAATACTGACTGCTGCTTGGACTGCACGGCGGATGATGTTATCCATTGCAAACATCCAATGGGGTCTTATTAAGTGATTTCTTAATACTTTGTTCACCTGTAAAAGTAGCAGCAAACACCATTTGCTCACACCTTAGGAAGGAGAATCTTGTTTTTCAATAGTCATAGTAAGCTTTATAAGGTAAAAACTGCATGCAGCACTAAAACCCTCCCACCTTTAAAAGTCTAAACAACAGATTTGACAGTTTTAGGCTGCATCTTTCAAACCATTTCAAACCAGACTGACATTCAAACCCTTCTAACAGTACAAGGAAGGAGAGGAATGAGGAACAGTGGGGAAGCTGTGAATCCTTGGGGTGAGCTTTGTCCAGGAACCACCTGATGTAGTGGAAGGTGTCCCTGCCCATGGCAGGGGGGTTGGAAATAGATGATCTTTAAGGTATCGTCCAACTTAAACCATTCTGTGATGGCTGAACTGCTCTGCCCCTGCACCAGGAAAGGAACTCACCGCATCCTGGAATCCAAACAGCACCAGATGAATCTGATTGATGGAAGTGGTGTCGAAGTCCAAATCCATTTTCAACTTGGATATAGTGGAAGCCATCACTCTCTGCTCAGGAGAGTGTATGAAGTCCCTTAAAATCCCAATAATCTGCTTGATGTGGTCCACTGAAAGTTGCAGTTCTTCAGAGCTCTGGAGAAAAGACAATGAATGTATATCAAATGAATCCCGGAGTTATTAAACATCTATTTAGTAGCATTAATATTCTTAGGGTTACATAGCTTTGCTTATGTGTATTTCACATTGATGCACAGAATCACAGAACTTTTTTTTTTCTGCAAAGTCTCTAGTTTTTATCTTTTTCTAAAACACCTAAAGAGTAATTTCTATTTGCAGAAAAACCTCATAAGTCTACTGCTACTGTGGCTGTCACAAAGGGAAGAGGTTCCAGATTATATCTACACATTCCTGCAATGTACTGCAGAGGGCAGCTCTCCTTCATAAAAACAGCAAAACAACTCGCTAAGAGACCCATTTTTTTAGCTGCTATCCTTTCAATAGGCTGAATCTGGACTTATATCTAATCATGCAGATATTTGATTTCCGTAGGGAAAAAAGTATGTTTATATATGCATTTATCCCAAGTCAGAAAAAGGTCTAAAATGACACAATGATTCACCAGTGCTCATTCTATGATTTGCAGTCCATAACCGCCACAGTTAAAGCCATCCAAGTGTCTGTAAGAACAACCTGTGTAATTAAAAGGTAAAGGGAGTATTACATAAATTATGGAGAAGAGATGATTACAGCAGTGCTACAAAACAGCAGGAGAGTGAACCAGGACTTGCTGCTACTAAATAATCCTTCACTGCAGAAAATATTTCGTGCCCTGATTATTTCTGACTCTGAATTTTAATTGTTTGTAAGGCTGTCAGCTGTTTTGCAGTTTAAGCTCAGAGCAGAAATTTACCCCAGTTGCTTCCCCAGCCTGAGTTTGTGGTCTGTAGAGCCCTAGAGGAGCCCCTGTGCTGCAGTTTTCCTGGAAAGGGAGCACGGGGAGCAGCAAACCCTGGGCTGTGCAGAGCTGACCACAGAGCAGCAGGACCTGACAGCTGAGTCACAAGTGTCAACAGCTGGCTGGGGACACCACACAAGCGTCAGCAAGCTCCCCTTTATGGGAGTGCAGCCCAGGTGAAAAAACACAGCTTTGGTAAGAATAAATGATGGGAGAGGCACGTCAAAAGCAGACATTAAGAAGAAAAGGCTCTTAGAGGTGTGTGGTGATGTTTGGCTGTGCATTGACCAATCCATGATGTTTTCTTGCTCCTCCTTACAGTCCCGAAACCTTCCCATTCAACCTTCCCCTCTTCAGAAAATCTACCTTAGCTTTTTTAAGATTCACGTACTGTGATCTTGGCAACTAGTTAACAAATGTTCTAATAAAAATTGTTAATCAGTTCTCTATCTTTAAAGCAGAACAGACCTATTACTACATGGTGTATGTTACTATGTTCTAGCTCCACATCCTTAAGAGCCAAAAGAAAAGACATCAAAACCACCTAACCCACCAACCTCAGCCCCCCACAATCCCACATCAAACGCCCAAACCACTCCCTCATATAAACCAAGAGCCCACTGGCAGCAAAAGGTGGTTGCTACCCATTCACACAACAGCAAACAGCTCACACAGTTACAGGTCTCAGAGATTAAAGATAGAAGGAACAATCCAAGCACCTTCATTTATTTGTTTTCAGAAAAGAAATAATACTACTTGGCTCATTATTTTCCTTTTGACATGGGAAAAGGCAAGCTGAAGTGAAATCACCTGTGCAATACACTCCTGCAAATTGGAAGCAACTTTATCCTGTTCTTCCTTAAGGATTTTGTACAGGATTGCTCGGCGTTCGCTGTCCTTGCGCAGCAGGAACAGCCCAGAATCTTTATCCTCCACGGAAGGTGAGGCGCTCCTGTCCTCCGAGGCCGAGCCCTCATCAGGGATGCTGTGGCAGCCACCCGGCACAGGCACAAGAGAGAACTCAGCATTAGCAAGGCACCAGTACTGCCAGAAGGCAACAAGGACACTTCTGGCGTTAAAAACTCAGTTCAAACTACAGCAGCTCAGATCCTCTGCCAGCTCAAAACCCACATGGCTGATTTCCCCCTGTTAAGAAGCTGGCATTAATGTCAATTTTTGGGAGGAAAGCTGAAACTACTGATCTTTTTCTGGATCCATACTGTAACATACTCATTTGAAAGTATTGCTTTGTAGTTTGGGAGAAGCAGGACTGTATTTCTGCTTCCCCTTTCCCCCCTATTTGTCCTGAGTACATAGAAGGTCGTCTCCTCACTTAACTCCTAAATCCATATCCACTCAATAAATAAGACCACTGACATTTACTCCCCACAGGAAGGAAAGTAGGTAAGTACATGGAAACTTTAAAAGAGAGGAATCATTGTTCATTATTAAATATAGACAAAAATTACATTAACTGGTAACCTGTCTATGCAACTTCCTGATTAACACACCTGCTTACCTAACCATTACGTGAAAAAATTGCCCTCAGATAAAATAAAATGTGAATTAAATCCACACAATCCTTCAAGGGTGTCAAGGTAGAAGCAAATATTTTACCTTAGTAAATGAGAAATGGGATGCTTTGTCTGACTCTCTGAAATGGATCTCTTTGGCCTTTCAAAAAACACGTCATGCTGTACATCAGAGTCTGGTGAAAGAGAGCCGTGCTCACTGCTGCTACTGCCAGCCTGATCCCCATGGATTGGCAGTGGGAGGGATGTGTAACGATTATAATCTAGGAACAGACATAGTAAAATGTGTGACAGAACCAGGCCGAAAAGGGCAACATGCTTTGAACAGCTGTGATCATCTTCACTGGTATCAAGACCTCATTTTGCAAAATGGCTGAGGGAGAAGTAACCTTGCTGATAAAAAGCAGTAACACAATTCAAAATCATTGCATGCAAAAGCAATAAAAGTTAACTGCTAAACCCAAAGACAGCAGATACTCACAGGAAATGCCATTTTGTTACCCTCTGCCACACATACACACAGTCCCCCTGGGTGCCGGTTCCACAAAGTGGCTCAAACAGGTATGAGCAGTTCAAAGAGCCTGAATCAAACCAAGAGGTTCATCTGCTGCTCCACCACAGCCGCCTCTCTAAGCAGAGAGCACTCTACTAGCTGCCCTCCTCACCTCTGTGTTAATGGGCATCAAACTGCCCTCTTCACACCTGAGATATCTGCCTCACTCCCATGTGCCCCCGCCCTCAGCAAGGACTCTCCCTCTCAGCACTGGCCTGAAGGAAATATCTTGTCCCTTTCCAATTCATCTTGAAAGTAGGAAAAAAAATTTTAAAACCCCAACAAAACCACAAAACCCCCCACATGTTGACAGTTTGCTGTAATCCTGACTGCCAGTTTGCAGCTGTGTGGCAGGAAAAGTAAAGAAGTTCTCCCAACCCAGGGTGAACACAGCCACGAAGCTAAAATATGACAAAAGTTTTTGATGCTTGTCACTACAAATTATTGGAGGTGAGGGAGGAAGAGAGCTAGAAGTTGTTCAGAAAGCTCTGACACTCCATGGCGCATGACTGATGTCCAAATGGCTGAGGTTAAACAGTCACAGAAATAAAACAATGTATGTCACCTTGTGAAACCTGGTGCAAGGCATCTCAGTAGGACACAAAATTGAGAGCTGCTGTCTCAGGAATAAGGGCTGAGATTTGTTCTGGGCTGCCCTTATTATTGGAAAGAAAAAAGGGATGGGGATGGGATGGAAAGATGGGGACAAAGCTGAAGAAATTTGAGATGAGGGCAACATTAGAGGAAGAAGGTGGTGAACTGCTGCAGCTGGGACTGTGGTAACTGCTGGGCCAGGACTGCCTTGGGCCACCAAACTCCCCCGGGGATGGCTGCACAGCCAGCACAGCTCTCCCCAGCTCTGGCACGGAGAAGCACACACAGCTGCAGTCAGGTGCCTTTCCCTCTCCTCACCCCCAATGCACAGTTCTCACAGCATTTGCCCACTCTGCTCGTGTCCATGGCCAGTAGTGAGCTCAGTCCCTGCAGCACCAGAGATCCTGGGGCCATCTGAAGGAGCTCCATAACCTCATCAGTGAGCGGCAGAAGAGAAGGAGGAAGGCAGGAGGAGAGAGGGGTGTACCTCCCCCGATGTTTGAGAAAGAGCCTGTTGCTCCCGAGGCTGCTAGCAAGGCAAGCTCCACACTTTCTACTGCCATGCAATTTTTCCGGGAAGGTATCCCCAAGAAAGTGCTGAAAGGCCACAAGAGAAGATGACTGCTGTGGGGCAGAAGGCTACAACATGTCAACAGCCCCTGAATGCCACCGCCCGGGCTGAGCAGTAGGAGCTCTCCCGTTATCCCAGCTTCACTGCAGGGACTGGAGTTCAGTTCTCAGTGTCCTTCAGGACAATGGGTGATGCCCATTGCCTTGATGAAACCAATTCAGGTAGATGGGATAAATTCCTTGCTACTTTTCCCCCTTAGAATTCCATTATTTCAAAAGTTAGTTGTTGAGAGGGGAAAAGCTCAAATGGGAAGCACTTCAATTTGCATTGGGGGTGTGTGTGTGTGTATGCAGATAGGGGAAAGAAGCAAAAAGACCACTGGCTTTCCCTGTTTTGAAACAGACAGTTCCTTCACATGATTTATTTGGCAGGTCTATATTAAGGTTCATTATCTTATCACTGACCAAGTGTCTGATATATCTGGGGGGGAGGGAAGGCGAAACATGCTATGCAGATAAACCAAAACAACCCACTAGACAGGTACTTCAGCACCTTTGTGCCAAGTTTCCATGTTATGTATCAAGTTTGAAAATGCTGACCCAAATACCTAATAGACCCACATTTTCAGGTGTCAAACACCTACTCCATGAAATCTCTGAAGTGTATATAACTGTGAATCTAAAATGCAGAACTGCTTTGGCAAGTCTTCATCAAATGTCACTTTTCTAATTTTAATTCACTACAAATGAAGCATTTATTTCTGGGGAGAGGAAAAATGGCCTTGGGAGGTTTCAGCAAGCAAAATATAAAATAAGCAAGACACCTTATTTTCTGGGAATTATTAAATTTAAATATGTGTAATTACAAATCACAGACATTTTCAATAGCTGAATTCCTGCTGTTTTCCTGGCACAAGAAATGTCCTTTGTAAAAGAAAGTGCTTAATGATTTCAATCTTTTATATAACACTTAATGATGATGTTGACTGGGATTTGGCTGATAATTCCTTACCTGAAGGCTTGAATGCAATTTTGCTTTTCTTGCCCTTGTTCACTTGCTTCAGGAAAGAATCTCTGAGCAAATCAGATGCTGTAACACGTTTACTAGGATCAGGTTCAAAACAGAGCAAAATAAAGGCCTTTGTTTCAGCAGACACTGATTCTGGAATTTCAGGATGAATCTTAAACATCCCAACCTGCAAGTAAAACACAACTACTAATTATTTTTATGAAACAACTGCAAGGAGACCATGGGCCAAAGCTCTTATAATACGATCTCTCACACTTCTCCTGCATCTTGTGGAACAGGAGTGATCCAGATACCCACATAAAGCAGTGAAGTGACAACAAGGTTCTAATCCTGTTTTATTTCATTGCAAACATGGTGTGAATATCCATGTGATATCAGACAAATGTCAAGGTATGGATGTATCTATTGATCTGTTTTCAGGCCATCTTGGGATCTGGGCATTATCAACACCAAGTGCTTCAAATACTCCTTCTCTTACCAGCCACAAACTCCTCCAGCTACTGAACAGGTTTCCCATCACCCCTGCTCAGAACTGTGTCTCTCGGTTGCTGCCTGCTCCAGCACATTCGTGCCCAAGAACAGCAATAATTTCCTCCTCTAGCACCAACAGCCTGGGGCTGCACCTGTTCTGTTCCTGCCACTGCCAAATTCCCTTGCACAAATACACACAGTGACCCTGCCAGACCTTGTCACCACCCCCGCTCTCAGGTCAGATATCTTCCCTAGCCTTTCAGTTATTTAATTGAAAATCACATGATGTCCAAAGGTTTGAGATCCTTGTTAAACCATTCTTTAAGTAATGACTCCTTTAAGTCATTACTTGAAAGAGACTCTTTTAAGACTCTGTCTTTTAAGTAATGAAAAATGTGCTTCTACAGATTGCTCCCAAGTGATTTTTCCAGCTCCTCACTGCCTTCTTACTCTCTAATGTCAGTCTGGCAGAACTGTTTGGAAGCCAGAGATGTATAACCTGTGTGCACTGTATGCACATGTCTGAAGAGATCACGGCTTGTAGTCTCAGCATCTTTACACAGAACACATCCTGGAGAACAAGCGCAAATAGTGTCCACAAGGGAGACAGCAGCCCAGCAGTTAAACAAGTGCCAGCTGCTATAAAATAATCTCATTACAGAGCTGCATTAACACACTCTGGCACCATTAGGCACTCACAATACCGGTTCAGCTTCAATGCAAGCTGAAGCAAAAAATGCTGAGCAGTCCTGCTTCTGTTTGAATGACAGTGCAGTAATAAAATGCTAATAGGGCTTTAAGCCCTTCCAAACCATGACTCTAAGCACATTCAAGACTCAGTGTCACAAACTGACAGCACTCTTATGCCAGGTTTCACCCTTATGCACTAAACAAAAATCTACGAAAATTCTGAACAAGGACGTTTGAAAGCTTGTCTCTGATCTTATTTTAATCCCTGTTGCTCAAGGGGAATAAGTTTTATCACAGTCACCTGCAAATTCTGTGGCAACATCAGTGTACTTTGTCTCCACTGAATGTCATTTGTTTGTGCTCTTTTCACAGAGACACAGATGCACACGTTCTATCCTCATAGAATAAATACCATACAATGCACACCCAGCCAGGACCTATCCAGTTGTTGGTTTACTACAGACCCTTCTCTCTACTTGGTCCAAATCTTTGGTCATTTGCAATTCTAAAGTGACTGCACAGGGAGACTTAGACCTTCCCTCTCCTCACCTGCCCTATGCACAACAGAGTGTTCATGTGTGGAGGTGGGACCTCAAAAGCTCGATATTCCAAGTTTTTCAGACTTTCTTCTACAAGCTTGCCCAGCCAGCCTGCCTCAAATCCAGCTTCCAGCTTGCTTACTTTCATTACACAGAGAAAGAAAACACAGTTTGTAATCCATGGTGCCTAGCAAGATGCAGCTTCAAACAGGTCCCAGCAGAGCCAAGAAACACGAAACAAAACCAAACACCTGCCTGTAGTACATAACACAGTCCGCAATAAGAATGCTAAAAACTTTTCCACATCTGTGAAGAAAAAAAGGCAAAAATGTATTTTAAAAAACACCAACCCCTATACTTCATAGCACAGCTCTGTAGCCTGGAAGAGGTTCTCAGCAGTAGGTAGGACAAGCATGATCCTGCCGGAGCTCACCTCGTGAACCTGCACAGAGCTCATCAAGCCCCCAGAACTGAACCAGCACTTCCTGAGCGTTCAATAAACTGCGCTGAAAAATAAGGTGTGTAACTCACTCAACACTTCAACTACATGCCAGGTACATAAGATGAAAAGGCATCTGCCAACAGAATTGTATCTAACATTTATAGTGATGTGGAAAAAAATCTCTTTCCATGGCTCCCTCAGGAAAGCTTTAGTGAGCCAAACCATGGTCACCGAGGCAGCTTCTTTTGAGGTGTGTCACAAGTTGACAGCACCAAGGTGACATATTATACCACTGAATTAACTGCATCAAAACCCATAATCACCCCTTTCTTTGCCTTTTAGCTGTGGTGCATGGCACAACTCACAGGCCTAGTATGATGTATGGCATTACATGTCATGCTGAACTGCAGCCCACATTTCTGTACCTATTGATAAAGATCTGATTTTGCCACCAAGGTTCCGTTAATGACGATACTAATGCTCACATAGTGGCTTTCAACAAGATACATGCAAAAACTACAACATTTGTAATTTAAAGCAGTTTGCTGGGTTATGGATGGGATCTTTTCCCCACTATAAGAATGAGAGTTCTGAGGCGTAAGTGGAAACTTAAGTGCTTTACTAAAGATCCCCCGCAAGCCAGTGGAAGAACCAAAAATTTTCAGTCTACTTATTTGACACATCATAGCTGTTACACTCCTCTTAGTTACAGAGCTAGAACAAGTTACTTTTTAAAAACTTTAGTATCAAAATGATCTGAAGAATTCTCAACTGTTAATTTGTGCATTTAAAAACAGATACACGATGAGAAACAAAGTAGTAGAGACAACAGCTTACTGAGGAGGTAAGTCTGACCTGAAGGACTTGGAATGTAAAATACACAGTATTTTACTCCTTTAATACATACTGGAAATCCTGGAAAGCTATTCTCCTGCCCTTTTCCATCACATCTTCCTGCATCCATGTTGCAGAGACTGGGCCTTTGAAAGATTTTCCTTTGTGAAGGAAGCTTACAAAAATGACTTCAAGGAACAGAAATAACTTTTCTGTCATTATTGGGGATACTGGTTACAAGAAGGAAATCATAAACCAAGGAGATGAAAAAAGA
>VYZQ01022326.1:5209-22534 GCA_013400655.1 Mystacornis crossleyi
TTCCCATTCAGTCTGTACAGGAAGACACTTCCTAGACCTATTTCCTCCTTTGGGATAAAGTGTGACTCCACTGTATGTTAAAGCTGAGCCCATCACCACTTACCCTCCCCGATTTGCTTATGTGTATTTATTTGGGGTTTTTTGTTTGTTTGTTTTAAGATCACTCTAAACAGCTACAGATGTTTCTCCTTCTGTGAAGAGCATCACAGATGAAGCAAAAAGGAGAACACAGGCCACAGGAGAAGGAAGAAGAAAGGAGAAAAAATGATGAGTCTTCAGAGTCACAGTCACTTGACTTGTGACTGAGAGGCAGCTACACAAGCACAGAGCAGCACGTCCTGGCCCCTGGGAGCTGGTACAAGTCTCTGTTCCAGACTGCTCCACTGTCTTTGCACATGAGCTCTCCCTTTGGAATAGATAGGAAGAAATGCACAATACGGACAAGAAGGGGGAAAACCTGGTACACAGCACAAAGCTGCTCATTGTTCTGTCTTCCGAAAAAAAATCCACATTAACGTTAAAAGTAGAAGCCATGCACTAATTGGGCCAGGGAAAGATTAACACTCTTGGCCAAATACTTTTATTGGTTTCATTAAACATACTGTAGTATTTAGTCCAGAACACAGTGGGGGAGAAGAAACAGGGGAAAGAAATGACAGGTTTAGGAATGTGCACCCCCCACACACACACATTTCAAACCACTTTTTCCCATGAGGTCCAAACAGGAATCCTGAGCCTTCTTCATCATTTCCATCTTAGCAACACTATTAGCTTAGTCAAGGCTTTCCCACTGTTTTTTTCCTAAGTGGCACAAAAAAAACCCAAGGATCATTTAAATGAAGGCCAGACCTGCTAGTATACAAATTTAGACAAGAACAGAACTTCAAAGAGAGATATCGCATTTGAATAAACAAAGTTTACTGTTTACCCTTGAGATTATAATACCTAAGAATCGCTACAGTGCACTCCGAACTGCTTCTGATGCACTGGTCTCTCACTAAACTTCTACACAGAGGAGCACATCTCACTCCCAGAGCACAAGGCAGTGCTCCCAAGCACAAATGGTCACTCCCGCCCCAAAAAAAGATGCGCGCTATCACCTGCACTACCTTTTGAACGTAATTTTCCATCAAAGCTGACAGGAAGGAAAAAGGGTGAAAAGGCATCGTGTGGGAAGAAAAAAGGGTTAACACTATTCAAAGCACTGCCTGACGGCAAAGGAAAACCAAACGAGCAAAGTTTTCCCAACTGACCTTTTTTAATACCAACTCTGCCCTTGCTACTGAAGTGTTGATGCTGACTCCACACCCCAGCAGCAGAAAATTACACTGGGAGCATCACCTCACCGTCCCCACTGCTGGAGCACCAGTACAGAGCAGCCGGCGGGGAAAGGAAGACGAGCATAAAAAGAAGGACAGTGGCATGGGAGTATCTGGTGGCCGCTCTTTCACTTAACAGTAAATACTAAGAATGCTACCCCAACGCTTTTGAGCTTGCACCTGTAAAGTAACACCTTCCTCTACGAAAAAAACCAAACACAAAAACAACAACCAAAAGGAGTAACATATCTTGAAGGGTACTCTCTGAGCACCAAAGAAGACAGACCCTTCTCTTTCTGGAGCTATTTCTCTGAGCTATTAGTGATACAATCATTTTTCCTGTGTTAGTCCAGGTATAATACTTTTCCTCTTGAAATAACTCTATGAGTCTACAACATTCATATGTCTAACTCGTACACAGACAGATACACCCAGACATGGAATAAAACAAGCGAAGCACATGCTTATGGCCATGCTTTAAAACTGAGCTAGGGATGGTCTTCTGGTGGGAGTGGGACAGGGGAAGAAGCACTAAACAAGAACAAGATGATCCCTGTATTTCCAGACTATTTTGCATGCTGTTGCTGTAACACCTAACAGTTCGGCTAAATTTTAAATATTCAAACATATTTACTCCTCCTGTTTTATTTCCTTGCAAGCATAATGGGATGCATGTGTGCATCTAGTTTTTATGTAGCTTTTGAAAAATCCGTTTTTGGTGGCTTATGGACAAGTAATGCTCCTCAGGACTTTGGCTCAGATGACCAGAAGCTTCTCTCCATAAAGCATACCGGAATTTGAACTTAGATAATGCCTTTAGTGAACGACAACTCTGAATCACCATGACACTCTGGCATAACATTGGTGCAAGACACTGAAAACAAGGAAGTTGCACTAATTTAACAAAGAGACGCCATACGGGCAAAGCAGGGGTTTCCTGGATGAAATTCACCTTTATGGTTCAACTGGTTTACAGCAAGGCACACAGCAACCAGGCAGCCTTAATACAAAATGAATTCATGCTCATCCTCTTGGCCCTGCATTCCATTTGCTAACTTGAAGAGGGAAGCCATGTTTGCACCTTTGAGAACAGCCCTCACGCATGAGCCTGTGGTCTTGTTAAGCTAGAAAAGAGAATTCAGGCAAAAGCTGCTCTGGTACCAAGAGCAAAAGTGAAACCTGACAGCCCCCTGGCTCCCAACAGGAAAGCCCAGCACACTCGATAATCACCTCAAAGAGTCTGATCTGAGCCTGCACTCAGTTCCTGACCAGCACTGCCTTTTTCAGGGATGGCAGTGCCACAGAGAACACACAGCATTGCAAGAACTTCAATAACCTATGGCTGCATTCAGGATCAGCAGCTGCTGACAAATTTTGAGACTTTTCCAACACCTTAGCACTCCTTCCCCCTGATCGAGGACATAGCTATGAGCTGCTCCTCATCTCTGTTGTTCGTATCAGCTCATTGGTGAGTACCTGGCCCTACTGGAAGCCTTTGTCACCAAACTGCAGTCAGCTTCAAGAGCTTGCTCAGGCAAACAGGATACTGAGATTTGAAGACAGCTTAACAAACCTGGGACCATGAACATCACATTTAGGCAACAAAATAAAGTCAGGGCAACAGGAGACTAAAACAAGTGGCTCTAAGCAGACATCCCTCCTTTCCTTCTCATGCTGACAACTGCAAACACCCCTCCATCCTCCTCCTTGCCTGGCTGCACAGCTGTTAGGAGGCCATTGGGAAGGGAGCCTGGCTTCCCCCCGTCACTGGGAATCACGGCAACGCAGGGGGAACACGGTACAAGACAGGCCTTGGGCTTTACCCAGCACATCCCCTCCCCTGCGCCCTCCCCACTGGCTGAGGAGGGACACAAAAGCAATACTGTCTGTCCTTATAAGCTCTGCTTTGCATGTGTTCGGGGAGTGGGGACAGCTGTGCGGACGGCTCGCAGAGTTCCAGGAAGTCAATGTGTTTCTTGGCTTTAACTCCAGTTTATTTGCCTTAGATGAAGTGGCGACCCAAGAAAGTCCCTTCACGTCTCCCCTGGGCTGGCACTGGCTGCAGCAGGGCAGAACTCCTCGGGACGTGGCCCGTGGTCTCTCCCCACACTAATCAGTCTTCCCTACTCCAGCTGCTGCATCTCTCCTTCTGGCCAGGGCTGGCTCACATCCCACTGGGCAAGGGGACAGCCTTGGAACATTGTGTGGGCGAGGGTGGGAGTCCAGAGCAGTGCCAGAGGCTAGAGGGAGTGGGCCCTGAGGGAGGGATGGAAGTATCTCACAAAGGCAGGACAGGTCAGGCAAGTGGCATCACACTGCCTGCCAAAACCACTGCCCACATGCTCCAAAGGAGCCCAGGACAAGGAAGAGAGCAGAAGGGCAGAGGAAGCTGAAGTAAGGACCACCCCGCTGTGCCTGTCTCCATGCCCAACAGGCTCAGGAAGGGGACATGCACCTGTCTGAGATTGATCCCATCAGCAATCCTGGGGAAGCACAGCCCTGAGAGACAAAACGTCATCTCCTGCTGCTGCTGCCATCTCAGACAAGCAAGAGGGGAGGAAAGATTGCAAAATGAGGAAACAGTCAAAACGTAGCTTTGTGCGTTTGTTGCTTGGCGGTTTTTTTCATTTTCACTTTGCCCTGACAAACCCACTTGACTTAAAACCCTGGAGGGGATGTGGGGGGAGCTATAGGTTAATGTCCCACCACCTGTGTCCCTAAGCAAGTACTGTGCCGAGGGAATGAGATACTTGTCCAAGAGCCCAAGGGGTGAGCTAGATGCATTGCACTAGGCAGAGCCAGATGGAAAACATTTCTGAGTAACAGAGAAGAAAAGAGACCTCCCCTTCAAATACTCTGAGTTACCAGCACCCCTCGGCTCTGACTGAGGAGAGGCTGCAGGCACGCAGGGCAGGCGAAGCGGGACGCTGGGCTCAGCCGGGTAGCTGTGACGGAGATGCTGACATCCCTGACAATATATGGCCAGTCTAAACCACGGGATATCTTGTCCTTTTAAGGTGGGCCAAGAGCAAGCATCTGTGCAGCAGCAACAGCACAGCCCCAGCCTGCCATCAATAGCCCCTGGTGTCACTGAAAAAACAGGGGCTCCTGTGCCATACCAACTGGCTGTGTAGATGCCTGGGCACCCACCCCGAGAGGAGACAATCCGTCTGGTTGTTCCTCTGCACAGCATCACGGAAACAAGGAGGCACATTAGTAACAAGAGGAAGAAAGCCACGAAACCATGCGGCCGGGCTGCTCCCTGGCAATTGGTGCCTGCAGCTGTTGGGGAGGGAGGCGGGGAGGGAGGGAAGGAGGGCCTGTCCCCAACCCCATCTCTGTCCCTCACCCTGATGGCCAGCAGCTCAGCCAAGGGCAGCTTCAGAGCCAGTACTCAAGGTGAAAGTTTAAAACAAATCTCTGGAGGGAGAAACAAGCAAACATTTCACCCCCTCACACTTGCTCTTCTCATGTTGCCAGAGCTGCGTGTGTGTGTGCAGGACGGGTTTGGCAGGAATTAGAGAGGCAGGATGAATCACACTGAGGAAGATATAGAAAATCTCTTGTGCTAGTGCCCTGCTTCTTGTGCGATGCTCTGGTTGCAATTCTCTTCCTCCAAGATGAAGATTTGAAGAGAGTCTCAAAGAGGAACTGAATGCACAGGCAATTTTACAAAAATCATTCTGAAAATAGGATAAGCTACACCAGGAAAAAACTTTTTCCTTTTGGAGCAGCTATGTCCCACATGGTGTTTCACCACTCTAACTGCATCCATATGCTAGCAAACACAGGCGCTTAAGCCCAAGGGGGAGAGCATCAGTTTGCTTATTTCAGAGCTCCCAACTCATCCTTTGCAGCCCAACCACGCTGTCTTCGCAGGAGATGCCAGTGCACTCTCTGCTTGGAGCACTGTACCAGGTAGCATGCCAAAACATTTTATGCTTCACAAGATAACGCAGCAAAATGAGAAAAGAAAAAGTAGAAATTACAGGGATTTAAATCCATTTCCTGGTGGTAGTGTCAACCATCAAGATTTTGTCGTAAGCATGTAAAGTCTGATGGTACTACATTACTGCACAAAATCCCAATTTTTAAAAGTTAAAATTCTAGTTTTTGGCTTTTAGAAAAAAGGACGGGGACATTACATGCTCAGCAAAATACAAAATGCAAAATGACGTAAAAAGATTAATTTTAAAGCCTCAAGCTTTTAAGGATAACCATGGCCTCAAATGCTCAACCAGTAATTTCTTAACACACAGGGAGAGCAACACAGTATCCCTTCTCTCTCTCTACACAGTACATTTTGTACTCTGGAATATATACCTTCCAAAACTAAAATGGCTTTTTTAAAGAGAGAAAAGAATTGCAGTATCTCAGCACGTTTCTAACATTTTATTTAAAAGCCAACACAGCTGCACTTTAATGTTATTTAAAGATGGAAACCTCCATCAAATTACCAAACTTGTTTTAAGCAGAAAGAGATTCAACATGCAAATATTTTTCAGATAGAGTGATTCAAGAGCTTGAAGCTCTTCTCACTGCTCTTTTCCAGGGAGCATGACTTGCTGACAGGATTAACTACTGCCAGGCTCACGAAGCTGGGAGACAGCTGCCACATGGCAGCCATTTATTACAAAGCTCCACTCCTCTAAAGTTAGGAAAGAGGCAGACTGTTTCATCTGTGTTATCAGCAGGGTTCCTCTGCCCCACAGGCTTTAGTGACTAGGCTTTTTCTAAACAAACACCTCCTTTTCTCCCCCACCTTGTTAACATCATTATCTTCCTGTCTTCTGTTTCTGGTCAGCACAGGAACTATTCCCCCTATCACATCCTCCAAACAACAACAACAAAAATCTATAACCAGGATAATTTAAAAAGTTCAGAAACACAAATCATATCCTTACCCCCTTCCCCCTGAAATAGATTTTTAAATTAGGCAGTTTAAGCTTGAAATTTTCAGTGGGGAAACCACATGCCACAGGGAAGAGACATGCTGGAGCAAAGGGACTCAGAAGCATGCTGTATAGTCCTCACTCTCCCATCCACCCTAGGAATCACTTGTAATGTCAGCCTTCAACTGCAATATCCCAAGGGCCTACACAGCTTTTTCATGAGCAAGGTAACTGGCAGCACTCCTTCCTAGCTTGTATCTCCATGCCAGGCAGACTCTCTGCAGACCCACAAGCCAAAGCCAGCATCTGCTACGTACCGTAAGAGGCACAAGCAGATCTCAAGTCAAGCAATGCCGACAGTCTGCTAAGGACCAGGAACAGATATAAATCATCTACATAACCTCCGTGGGATACTAAGCATAGACAACCATCAGTTGACAGTCTCCTGGTATTGCGAGCCAGAGTTAAAAGATACAAACTAACTGTTTTCATTTTACCAGAGGTTATTCTAGATATATATTTGCCACAGATGCCAGAGTACCAAAGATTACTCAAACTGAGGTTTATTGCTTCCTCCAGGTGGAAGAGAAACCCAGCCTTCAGAAAAATTGCTCTCTCCCACCACTGATAAACAAGGTGCCAGTTTTGTGAGCACACCCGCTGGCCTATACCGGCTGGCCAACAGCCTTTGGGCTTGTTTGCAGAGCTCTAAATTCTGAAATACAACGTTTCTTTCTTGGTTTAGTCAGGTATATTAATTACAGCAATAGATAGTGCTGGCAAGCCTCTCCAAGCTGAGATCCATACAGGAAAGCCACTTGGAAAATTTTAAACAGCAAAGCTACTTGCCAGAGGTACTCTTCGGTATGAGGTTTTTTTCTATTTTGAAGTACACGCAGTGCAAGTAACCTGTGGGAGGTGCTTCCAGCACACTGACAAAATGAAACAGCATCTGTTCATTTTCATAGATTGCAACATGCATGCAAAGAAAGGGCACAGGGATCTCGTTCATCAATTTCTTACAGAATTCAGAAGTCCCTCAGCTTTATCAGAGAGTACAAGAAGCCTTCTCAGGAACAATATATCTCTATCTGACCTGAAAAAAAAATGTATTTTCAAAACAAGGACTGCACACACACACACACACACACACAAATCCCCCTTCATCCACAACCATATCCAGCTGCTGACCATCCAAGTTTCTTGTCGTATAGTCTATGCTCTGGGACTTTAAAAGCCTAGCAGGCATTTCTAAAGGATTTTACAAAGTACACTGGCCTGGCCTTGTAAAAGCTCATGAAGAATCCACGGAGGTCATCGTGCAGCTTAGACAGTCTGCAAACAGCATAATCCACGTGCTGGTGAGGTAAGAAATAACTGAAGTCGGGCGGATAGGCCTGAAGACTTCTGCGGGGACTGTTTCCTCCAACAATGCTGTAAACCCTGGAGGAAATGCCTGCTGATCTTCAAAGCCCTTCAGTAGGAACAGCCTTAAGTTTCCTGAACATGAGCATTCTGGTTGCAAGGCCACAATCCTCTTAGGCATACAGAGAAAAATATAAAAACAAAGGAAACAAAAAAAAATTTAAAATCCACTAAGGTTAATAACTGCAAATAAGCAGCAAGAGACTGACCCTCTACTTTGCAATGAGCTGTCGGATCCATCCAGCAAAGTTTTGATGCTCCTCGGCACAACAGCCACACGGATCAAGCAGCAGCTTACAATCTCTGCAGCTTTCCTTTTTTCTATTCCAGGCAGTCCTCCACACGTGTAGACTCCTGGACCGCAATACTCAGATGTTCGGACTACGAGGGGATGCTACAGCTGTGGCCGCACAAGGTGTCCACCGTAACTATACCAAGGCCACGGCAGCGTGCTGCGCTGCCAGCAGAATTTTAGGTACAGCCTCCAGTTGCCTGACGGGTTTCACAGGCGACCATGAGTAAAGGGGAGTCTGGACACCTGCACACTGCAAAGAATTGCAGGAAGTTTATTTCAGGAACGCTGGGGAAAAAAAAAAACAGACAAAATTGTGAACAGGTTTCTTCAGTAAGTGAAGTTTCAAGTTGCTATTCCTCCAGCCAAAAACGTCTGCTGCTAGTCCAAAACCACCCTCTCCTTCCAAAAAACCAATTCTACTGCTAGTGCTTCACACATTTCCATCAAACAGATGATACAGACAATTCTTGAAACAATTCACATATGAAAAGGGAAATTCATTTCCTTCTGCTGACTCCATTGATATGTATTTAATAAAAACATTTGCCTGAAACAAACTAGTATGACCTGTGTATAGGTTTAACCCAATTCTGGGTAAAGCAGTAGTTGCAAATAGAGAAAAATTAACAACAACAACAAAAAGTGATCAAGTGACCTGCGCACCCATCCCAATTTCTGCAGGAGGACAGCAAGAATTTGCCAGTGGAAACTTCACTTTCACATAGGCACAGATAGCAATGCAACACTGAAATATAATCAGACCTATGATACTGAAAGTCACACTTCTTTTGAGGAGTGATGCTTTCACATTTATATTTTCTCAGGCATATAAACACACACGCCCACACAGCCACCATCTTTTAATTCTAAGTATGAAATCACCTTGCTTTAAAGTTTTAAACCAGTACACACTACAACAATATTTATATTTACATCGATCTTGCTAAGGTCACTCAGAATATACTCTGCAACCAGAAGTGAAGAAAACCTTAAGTATTTTAAAAGAACCACAACAGAAAAAAAAAAAAAAAACTGGTATTATTCATTGATTAGGTTACAGCTCTTTCGAGGAACAAACTCTTATTTCTACCCAACTGACAGATTCAATTCTCCAAATTTTACACAAAAATAATGTTCATTCAGAACAAAAGTAAAAGACAAAGAAACCTCAACACGAGAACTCATATTTTCACTCAGATGCTAAATAGCAGGAGCTGTTTTCCACTTCCAGTTCAAACATTATTGTTTTGTAGTAAGTTTTACATGCCTCATGGAACTCAACCATTCAATACAAAAAGATGCAAGAGAAGAATTCAGGGAATCAGTAGCCATCTCAACCTGCAGAGCAGACAAGAACTTCTTATGAATGAGTCAGAACAAGAAACTGAAAGGTGAATGCAAGCAAAACTACTAGTTGAATGAATTATTTTTTAACTGTAAGGTAAAAACCTTTTTTTAATCTACCCACTCATTTCATACACGGTAATGTGCAACTATCATTCTACCAAAAATTAGAAGAGAGTCACCACCAGATTTGTTTCACTCAGTTCCTCATGTGAACTTCAAATGGTGTTTCTGAAGCCAGAAGTTTTTGCCATCCCTATCTACTAAGAGCCGAAGACAGAAACTGGCCCTTTCCTTATCTGTTAGGGTCTGGCATGCCATGAGGGCTACGAAGGTAGGCACTATCATAAACAGAAACATGTTCAGCATTTTCACACCAAACTTGAAATACTCAATACAAACTTGACATGAAAAATATGAGAGCTTACAGGTTCAAAAGATTTTCAGTAACTACACCCCTTTAAACTTCCTAAAATCTCCAAACATGGATAATTTCTGAAGTAACGACGTCTTTAAAATAGCAGTAAGTAAGCTCCCTGAAGGGTGGGGTAATTGGGAGAGTTATCACACCTCTGGGGGAAGTCACAGGCTCTATCTTGGCAGTGTTTCATCCCTTCATATACCCAGGGGACTGATTAGTTCATGATAAGCAATTAGGCACCCTAGGGAGGACGGTTAACCGTCTTACCAAAACAAAAAGGCTGCACAAATGTAAGTCTCATTAGATTAAAGAAACACTATCTGCAGAACAGCAAATTTGTGTTTATTCCCTTCTACTGGAATTTGCGAGTACTAGGTTTTGCCTACATATGGCACACACAGATCTCAGAAATCCCAAATTTGAGCACGTACTTGCTGCTAAATTGGTAACAAATGCTCTGAAGCCTTTTCTTTCCCAAGACACTAGTGCTGTGATGCAGGAAAAAAGGAGGAGGGACAGAGGGGAGGAATACAGCAAATACTGATTAGAAGACTTGAACTAGCACTGTCATTCATTTAAATTCTCTTCCTCATTGTTAGAACAGTTCCTAACCAAGGGTGAGCTGCAGAAAGTGAGACCTGGAAAAGCTCGATATGGCTGAATGCTGGTTATGTTTCAGAATGAGAACCCCAGTCAGCAGCAGACCCACCATTACACACCATGCTCCTAAAAAAAGAATGTTCTGGGAAGCTCCTGCTTGCTGTGGGGCTCGTGGTGAGGCACCTATGCGTATCACAGTCCTACCTATGTTAAATCCTTATCTCTGATGAAGCAGAGGGACGAATTAATCTTTTGCCTGCCAACTGATGTAAAAGCTCCAAAACACTCCAACAGCTGCTGATGGCGCTGTTCCTGACTTAAATCAGGCTCAATGTATTTCAAAGTACTTCGATGGCTTAAAATATGAAGAAATGCTTTTCAATAAGACAACCCCCCCTGTCCTTTTCTGTCCTTTTATCTTTTCTTAACAGTTTGCCATCCAGTGATAGGAGGGAACCCCAGCTGCATAGCCTGAGCTTTTATCTTCTGCTGACCATGCAACAACACAAAGCTCAGAGCTGGATTTCCTGCTGCTTGCCGAAAGGGGCTGTTCAGCTTGTTTAAATATTACTTGCCTTGGGAGCCTTGGAGTTGTGCCCAAGCACTGTACTGTATCCTCCCAGCATCCATTTCAGCATGTACTTTAAAGGTCTTTAGGTTCCATGTACTGTGCTCCCTCTCTGCTACGGGAGGAGCCTGATGACTCCAGAAAAGAAAAGAAACCCTATTCATCTCCTCCCTCTCTCCCCTTTTTCCTCACTAATCCCGCTGCCTCATTCCATTACACAGGTAACAGAAGTCCCTGTTCATTCTAAAAGCATGCAAACAGATTTAGTCCCGTAAACGGAAGCAACTGCAACCAAGGTAAAAGACATTTTGGTACAAAACGCTACAGCTAGGAAGAAATCAGATGCCATTTATCACATACAGCAAGCTACCAGTGTGCAGTGAGCAAGCAACCAAGAAAGTACAGTAGCGAGAGTGGATTGTAGTAGAGCAGCCTCCTGCCATACTAAATTTATAAAGTCTCCATCCTGGATTTTAGGGGGGGGGGAAAAAAAATCTTTAAACACAACCGTGTCTGAATTTGCAAACATAATATTAAGGCAGTTTCCTTTCCCGTTCAGAGTGGTGATGAAAACAACACATGGTTTTCACAACACCAGAAAGGATATTCCAGCCTTTAGGAATAATTTCAGAAGCCATCCTTTTCACAGTTACCGTGCCACCGGGAGGCTGAGTTCTGGCTACAAGGTCAGGAGGAGATAACCTTGGCCAATAGAAATGATCTGCATCAGCCCAAGGGCAGTGCCAGGCCACCCATTAAGCAGCCCAGCAGGCCTCACTGTTAACCTGTGTGCAGCCAGAAGCAGCTGATACGGATGGAGAACCAGGAGGCAAAAATCCAGATTCACAGTCTATCCGTGACAGTTGTGGACACAGCCGTTCGAATCAGGAAAACTTCAGTAAATACTGACTGCGAGAACTGCCCTGTAAGAAGATGTCTCCCATTTTCCATGGCAGCTGGGATGCAGAAATACATGCAGCCCCACAAGCTGATGTAGGATTGCAGGAAACTCAAGGCTAGATGTGAAAACCTGTTTTTAATCCATTCTGCTTTGCCTCAGCCTGCAGCGTACAGACTTATTTAACCTGATGTAAGCTACGGCTGTCATTCAGAAGGACAGACTGCCAGCCCTCACTTTATCCTGCAGCTCTGGCCACATGTTCTCCCTCCAGCCTCATGCCAGTCCTAGACTTTGAACAAGCACATGGTGATCCAGGATCACAGAACAGATCTGATTTGCGATTTTTATTTGTTTGGGTTTGTTTTTCCTTTGCACTTAAAAATGCACATACGTATAGTTTCATCAACAGCCTTCACACATGGGAGCTGAGACATAGTCAAATTACACCCTCTATTTGAGTGAGAGATGAGAGACCTGAGCAAGAATGTTGTCGGTAACTCTACTCCCGCGGTGCTGCAGTACTGGGGAAAGATGAAAAGATGTAGTGGAACGAACCCACAACCGGCTCCATCTTCAGATTCCCTCCTCCTGCTCCCCCCTTGCTCCCTTCTGTCCAACCCAAAGCTCACTTGCAACATCTGTGCCATAAAAACATTTAAAAATCTACCTGAAGTTCAGTTTTCCAATTAAACCCAGTGAAAATAAGTTCACAGTAAAATAAACTACCACAATTAAAATGTCTCTACCGCACCTCTCCCATGGCATTCCTGGATGAGGGGAGGTAAGAGAGCAAGTGCAGTCTTAGGCAATGAGTTAGGACTTTCCTGCTTACCTATCCAATTTTTCCTACTACATCAAGGACTGGGTCTAACTTTTGCACAGTGCTAAGCACAAAACAAACAACTCGAAAATATCCGTCTCCCTTCCCGCACATGGCTGAAGTAAGCCTAAATTTCAACTCATTTGTTTGTAAACTTTTTCACTGACCCTTTCCCCATGCACAAAGACAAAATTTACCCCTCCAATATCATTCATGCTTCATTAAGTCACATCAGTAACAATGCTGAAACAGCCTGCCACCGTGGGTCACACGTACCAACCACAGCTCCAAAACCACCAGCAAGTAGGGCAAGCAGATCACCTGGAGTCCCCAGGTACTTCAGAGACAATATTTACAAACCTTGGGCCCTTGGATTTAACATACAGCACAGTGGGAACGGCACACATGCTTCCACAGGGGCAGCTGACCTCCTAGAGAGAGCGGTATTGATTGTAAAATGCATCACCTTAAGGGGATGGGATGGGACAGAAGCAGAGAAAAGAAACCAAAGCTGCAGAGGGACAGGACGTGTTGCTCGGCTGCATGTCCTCAGGCACTGCTAGCTCACATTGCTTGCACCATCTGATCGGTCAAAGCTAAACATGGAATGTAGGTAGCAAGTCAAAACGCTGTGCAGGCCTGGAGACGTGACCCATCAGCTGTTTCCGCATTATAATTATTGCACTGGGGCACAGCAGGACCAAAAGTTTGCCTGGACAGATTTCTGCAAAGTTCTGGCTTGTTAGAAATGACAAGAAAGGTCACATGCTGCTTTCAGATTTGTGATTACAGTCACTTTTCTGCAGGCCTGGCATTCCCTGTTTAAAATCCTCAGTCTGCAAGAAAAATGGAAGGCCCAGAACTGTTTAACGTTATTCAAAACTGCATGAAGAAGTGAGATTGCACAGAACTGTGATCGCTCTCACCCCTCTTCATAAGACAGGACAGGAGTTGCACACAAAGATGCAGTGAAGCAGCACTCCTGAATCACCATTCTCTGCATTTCTCAGCGGGTCTTGGTCATGTCCCCTTCAGGCCACTTCTGCTCCCAGGCTTTCTCTCACTCTCTTTTTATTTTTAAAGTTTCTGCTACTAATAAAAAGCCCGAAAACCTTACTGCAATACCATAATTTCCTTGTATTATCATATTCTCCAGTGAACTGATTGATTCTCAGAGTGATCCTGGCCCTCAGCTCCCACTGGGCCTCAAGTGATGCAAAAGGCTTCTTTCAGCTCTTCCTCCATTTTATTTTTGTCTTAACATGCACAGAGTACAAGTACAGGACTCAGTTTTCCAACTCTGGACTTAAAATGCAAATATCTTCACTTTTAAGGCAATCTAATTATTTCAATAACATGCTCGATTTAAGCGAAGCTCAAAGAGTACAAGTCAGTAAAGAAATTATTTCATCCAATATCTATTCCACACATTGTGCTGTCCAGGCTTTGCTCTGTAAGTAAACTTTAAATTATTAAGAGGCCAGTTTTGTCACGCAGTGACATGAAGTTTAGTGCAACAGGTCAAAGGAGAAACCAACAACAAGAACTGTAAAAGGACAAAGACCTGCAGCAGTACACAACCACAGCATTTCTGTCATACGAAACACAGCAGGCACTCTGTATCAGGACAGCAAATCCTGGCATCAGGAAACTTTTCCAAAATGACTGCCTTTAGAAGACTCGCAGACTCAAGAGATGCTCTCAGGAGGTCACTTTGAGCCTACATCAAGCTTCCTGTTTGACACCACAGGGACTCACCCTGCCCTGCCACCCATCCCTCAACCAAAGAAAATAAAAATCTTAGCACTTCTAGCGTATTTCCCGACCAAGATGCATTCAAAGCAAAATCACTGTGAGGTCTAAACACCACAGGGATATTGCCCAAACCTCTAAGGTGCCATTTTTTGCCAGAGCAGAGAAGTAGTGGGATGCCAGGTGGTTAACAGGAAGATGGACACAACGAAGACATCAGTAAGTGATGAACAAGCCTGAAGGTTGGAAAAGCACACTTGAGGCTAAGAGACCAAAACCTCTGTTAGTACAAGAAGAGCGCCCATCTCTAAGAAACCACTTCCTATCTTATTCTCCTCATCCCCTCCCTGATACCCTTGTCCCTACTGGAATTCAGAACAGCAAGGCAACTGATGTCTAACCATGTATCAGAAGAATGGGCTAATGCAATGTAACCCAGCCCACTGCATGAACAAAAACCACCAACGAACCCCGCTAATGGTTAACTGCAAATTTTTGTTTTACTGATGGTATTACACTGCCAAGGGTTCCCTTGTCTTTGCACACACACTGCCCTCTTAGAAACACCAAATCTGCTCAAACCCAGATTTACAAATACATGCACAGATATTCTACACATCTGCTTCCACCTGGTGGATTACCAGAGATGGAGACTGCAGCATTTTTAAAACAAACATGTAAACCCACCTCTAAAATTATTTGCATGATAATTCTGTGGGCAAGTAGAGAGGGGAAGAGTGGTCAGGCTCAGGGGCAAGGAACAAGTCTGCAAGAAATCGAATAAGAATCACTAAACTGTTTAAACCATTTTTGAATTCAGTTTTTTCCCTCTTGGAAAACAAACAAAAAAGGGACTTCTCTTTTATTTTGAGAAGTTCCTCAAAACAGAAGAGGACAGAGCTGTTCAATATTGCTCTGGGGTGCTTAACAAGAATAAATAACTTCAATCAAGTGTCTTGTTAAAGAACTTAAAATTCTCTTTCCACAGTCCCCTCTTCCACGATCAAGCGAAAAAAAAAAATTACACGTATACTCGGTATATAATCCATATACCGAGTTATAGCTAGCAATAAATTACCCATAAAGTAATTTATTGCTAGCTGTAACTGCAGAAACCAGGGGTTCTTTTAACACTTCAGCAAAGCAAATGAAAAATGACAGGGAGTATCCTGAGAAACTCTCTGTTGCAAATTTTTTCAGGTCTGGTTTCTAAAAATTTCCTTGCTATGATACCTGCAAATGCAGCTTTGCAGTCACTTCCAGTTCCATTTTCATATACATATTTTTAAATATAGCAGCAGCCTTTGCCCTGTGTACTGAGCACCGGGAGTATTTCATTCTCTGAGGCCGAGGTTTGCAGGAAAGCTGACTGGAGATCCTAGAGGTCTGGCACATTTCTTTTTTGCTCTAAATACTTCTGACTGGAAGTGAAGGTAAATATTACTCCAGCCTCAACTGTTTCCCTCTTGCACTCACAGCAGCTTAGTCAGATACAGTCAACAGGCTACCGCAAATTACATTTAAGGGTGCATTACAAATCAAGGCCTCAGTCTTGCTAATGAAATGATACTAAAAAGTTCATTTTATGGAAGAGAACCATTAGCTTCAGTAGTGGTCCCTGAATCAGGAAGCTTGTTTACATCACACGCACAGGTATTTACAAACTTCTGGGCCCTTGTTTTTATTTAGGAGACCAGCGGTGTTTGGCAAGGAGCGCAAATCTTGTCAGACAACTTTCAAGCTACCCTTACTCCACATGGAGCAGAAGCGCCTGCAGAGTAAAGCACATTCACAAGGACAGCATTCTCCTCTTACACCAACAAATCCCTCAGCCAGGAACTCCACACCTATACCTGTCCATCACAGTGCAAGAGAAACAATCACGCATTCCCCACGTGCGTTTTGCACCCAAAAGAGTGGACAAATACAGAGATACAGATACAAGATCACTAAACTGCTTACTCAAGACGTGAGACTAGGTTACCAAGTTCAGTCTTCACAGAGCTGAAATGGCCTATTCTGCTGCAGCAAGACAGACATGAGGATGCTTGGCTTTCACTGGATCATGCACAGTCCTTTTTACCTCCAAATTACAGCAGACATTAGGACCAGACCACACTGGAGAAATCACCACTGCCATTGTCAGCTGCGATAACAGATAACTTATTCAATCAATAGCTGTAACTCCAATCTCCCACCCGCTTTGCCCTTCTCAAATCACAAAGTCCCTGCATTATAGCTTCAAGAACTTTAAGAACAAGTCAGACTTTCTCCCCCTTCTTAGAGATTCAAAGTTTGCCGTAGGTTTTTTTCTATTTCCTATTAAAAAATGGGGACATGAAAGTAATTCAAAACCTGAAGCCACTATTCCCTCAAGTTTCACTCTCAGAAATGGCTGAAGAATTTTATTATTTTTTTTTACTATTCATTTTTCTTTCAAAAACAAATGTGGCCCGAAGCTGAACACCTGACATGGCAGTGTTTCAGCACAAATGGTTAAAGCTCAGTAGAGCCACATGCAAGAGAAAACAGGGCCAGTAATACGGCTGCCTGGTGATCTCCAACTGGAAATCCTCCTGGCAGCCCAGCTTCTTTCATGCAGAGCAACTTACTGACATTCTCTCTCCATTCCTCTCCCTGATGACTCTCTCACTACACCTGGAAATTAGGAAGCTGACTAAGCTCCCCTAAAAACTGGTCTGGTCAGTCCCAGTCACCCCCGCTCCAAAACGGTGAAAGCAGACAGTCTGACATCTCAGCAGATGAGGTCGGAGACTAAATGGGTGGAATTGGCAGCAAAAATTAAAAGTACCTTTTTTCCCTCGAGTCCAGTTGCTGTCACGGACCCTCATTACAAAAGTCAAGAGAGATTTTCAAGGCATTTTTGGTGCTGCTGTCTTTAAGCCCACAGGATAAACTCCACATGTGATTGTTCACAACTCAGAAAATCTTGGAGAAAGGAAGCTGAAAACAGCTGAACTTCTCTCA
>VYZQ01022329.1:0-13411 GCA_013400655.1 Mystacornis crossleyi
CCGCCCCGTCTTGGCTCTTCAGGTGCATATCTATTTGTTAGTCTTTTGATGGGATCTCTCTTTTTTGGAAGAGGGAGAACTATGCTAGAGCTCCCATCTTCCTTTTGCATGGTGGTGGATGTGTTCAGGATGGGGTGGGATAAGCGCAAGTTCCATGGCACTCACATTAACAACACCTCACAGTTTCATAAAGGCATCATTTTCGTATTTTCTTGTTTCCATGCATCTTAACCCACAGCTTATTTTTAAAAAGCCTTTCTGCAAGCAGCGTCGCCTCTGACAGACGTGTGAGAGGAATAACGCAGTGTTGTCTTCCAGCCAGTCTTTCTTCAGCCTTTCCTGCTCTGTTGTGCTGTGCAGCAGAACCCTATATCCTTTTCCAGGCCATACTTGCTTCTTATTTTCCCATTCCCAGATGTTCCCACTCACCATGCCCACCTTGCTCCCTCCACTGCTCAGTTTCTGCCAGCTGCATTTATTCAGCTGTGCCTGAAAGGAGCTGAGGGCTGGGGATGGAGAGAAGACACAGCCGTCTGCATCCATACCTGAATTTCCCTGGGGAATACTGTGAGCATTTTCTTACAGTATAGCCTGTGTATCTCCAGAATCCCAGTGAGGGCTGCAGGCCACAAATCTGCCCAAACGCTTGGAGCTAGGAGCTGGCTAATATGTTCCCCCAGAACAGTGGTTGTTTTGGAAGGAGGTATGTGTGGTGGAGCCTCACCAGCACATCTGGTCCCATCCCTGCAAGGCAAGCCCTGTGGAGTGGGTAGGATGCTTGCGGTCTGGCTTTTGATAGCGCACTGAGGATCCTCTGTCTTTAAGATGGGGATACAGAGGTGGAAGGCTGAGGAGTCCTTGGAAGATGTAGGAGTCTTCTAGCTCAGATATTGTCCTTCCATCTCTGGCACATCCCATGGTTCAGTGTAGCTGCTAATACTCTTCAGAGCCTTTTCCTGAGGAGTGGTGTTCCCCTGCATAGGCTGCATAGTTGCTTTCCTTCCATGATTCTGTGGGATGGCTGAAGGCTACACCCCAAGGCAAGCAGCCAGGTAGAGCTGACTCTTTCCTAATGTCTGGTCGTTCTTAAGTCATTTAAATAGCAAATGAACTCCAGCAGGCTCTGCAGAAGGGTGAGGTTGGGGCTCTGCTTGTCCTTTTTTTTCCCCATGCCAGGAATGTGCTGAGCCAGGGATGAATGATTGGGAATCAACAAGGTGTTTAAACACCAGAATTGAAATTAATGTCCCCTCATTGCTGGTGAGGTTGCCAATACATTACAGCAAGCACCTTCCCAAAGTGAAATGAATGTTTGTTTATCCTCATGAAATATACATCAAAACACGTTGGTGGGAGAGGCTGCTAAAGAGAACTGGACACCTCTCCCTTAATTCCCGTCTGGGAGCAGGCACTGCTCCTCTCCTTTCCTCTCTGGGCCTTAGTTTTGAAGCCTAACCCATCTGCAGCTGTGTATCCAAAAGTATTAATATGGCTATAATGAAAACTCTGGTTGATCTGTCCAAAGATATTGATGAGTGGTCCTCAATCGTATTAATCTTCTTATTACGGGAGGAAATGAAGGCAGTGAGCGGGGCCATCAGGTGCTGCTGGAAGAGGAAGGTGAACCAGGAGCAGGAATGGCTACAGCCAGCCTGGCACTGCCTCCAGGGCTGCACCTTCTCCTGGTTCTGCCTGTTTTTTTCTTTTTTTTTTCTGGTTCTCTTAGAAACTGGAAATAAAGTGACCACCCCCCGGCTGGACTGCGTGATGCAATTCCAGGCCGGTATTTAGCATTCAAGTCATTAAATTTCTGCCAATAAATCCATTACTGTTAATTATGTTGGAGGGGCTAACGATCCGTCGACAATATTCCACCACTGATTCCTATTTGTGTCGAATGGCCACCTCACCTCCAGTCTCTGGTGGGGTGCATTTTGGTGGGTTCCCCCCCTCCTTTGCAGCTTTCTCTGCGGTGCAGTGCTCCTGCCATCCCCTTCTCCCTGGGCGCAGGCTGCTCCTCGATAGGAACATGCTACACTTCTTTATGGCTTATGGCAAACTGCCTTGATTACTTCTACTGTTGTACCCATTATGTGAATTAAATATGTATTCAGTTGCATGCTGCTTGCGTTGTTATTGCAGGGTGACATATGGTAGTGACTCAATTAGAATGAGACTAGCACTAGATAACCCTTCTGATTACATGCATCCCAGCCCGCTCGGCAGCCTGGCTGCCACTGCTGCTGCCTTGCCTGATCTCCCGTTAGCATTGGGCTGCAGGTCCCATTAGCTATTATCAGATCCAGTGGTGGGCTTTAGGCAGGAGCACAGCAGGAGGATGCCATGTGGGATGAGGCCGTGGCCCATGGGTGCTGTTGTGTTGCCTGCAGCAGGAGGGATGCTGGCACTGATGCTCACAGCGATGCTCACAACAGTGCAGCGATCCATTGTTTGCACACTGGGCTTTCCCCATCGCTTTCCATCCCAACCCTCTTTACCTTTCCTTGGCAGTAGTGCCTGGGTGTTCCAGAACCCAGAAATTCCCAAGCACAGGGACCGTTCGCTGAGTCCCAGCCCGGCATGCTTTGATGGGAAGCAAGTGCCACCCCTTGCAAGCACCCACTGGCACCAGGATGAAGCTCCCAGTGTTTGAAGTTGTTTTTAAAGTAGCAGCAAAAAGCATCTGAGTTTGGTTTGGTACACGGCTGCTTGTGGCTGCTAAATGGCACCAAGCTTTCTGTAAAGGAACGGGATCAGATGGTCAGTGATGGTGTTTTCCTGCCTTCTCTCTCTCTGTGAGAGTGCCTGGTGAGAATGTCTTGACGGGACCTGGGTCTTTGGGGCTTTCAGCAAGGTAGTGGTGGGTGGCTTTGGCACTGCTGCCCTCTGGTGCCACACTGGATGCTCCTTGGGGAGCCCTGGTGGGCCTGGAGGGCTGCCTTCATTGGAACTAGTGCATTTTCTGCTTCCTCAGTTTCCTTCTGCCATGCAAAAAACAGCCTAAATCTTATGTCTCTTGAAGCTAGGAAGCCTGGGCTTCCCTGCACGCTGCTTCTGTCATTTCTGTCCATTGGAGGGCGCTGCTGCAGGCACAGCAGAAGATGCTGTTGGTCCTGCAGGCAAGTCTCCAGCCTTGAGTTTTGGTAACCAAAACCTGGGACGTTTGGCTATTCCACACGACAGCCAAACTTGCTGTGGCTATCCACAGGGCGTTGGGTCTCCCCAGAGCTTGGGGAGTGAATAAAGCAAGTTGTGAGCCCTTCCCCCCCGGCTCCAAACCCACTGATTTTGCATTATAGTTCTGTGAATTGTTTGTCAGCAAATCCTGATGCAAAAGTAAATAGGAAATGGATTAATTATACAAACATGTGTGGGTTTCAGAAACAAATCTCAGCCTGTGGCCTGTTTGCAAATGTTTCTTTCCAGGGGTTGCTCTCTGGTTAGTCCCAGCGCCCAGTTTCCCCTCTCATGTTGGGCAAAGGAAGGGCCTTTTTTTCTTTATAAAGCAAATAATGGCAGCAATCAACAAGCAAATAACATACTTACCAGTGACAGGACTGAGCTAAATACAAATTTTATCTGGGTACATATATAGCTGTTGAGAGGGATGTTTATGAATGGGAAATAATACGGCTCGACAAAAAACCCGAAACATTTGCGTGTTTTTCCACATCACAGCTCGGAGTTTGGTTTGCATCTTTCATTGCGCCTTCATTCTTTGCATTTCTCATGCATGTTCCCTGTGAGCCTGTGTGGGGGTGTGTGTACACAGGGGCTACCATGCACATTATGCTGTCAGACCACTGCGGGAAGTTTCATTCTTGCTTTTGCCAAGTGGGAAGTTTCTTTTCTCAGCAGAATAAAGAAAGTGGAGAACCAGGAGTCTGTGGTAAAGTGGTTGCTCCTGGAGCCCTAGTCCTTTAGGTCATTCCAGACAGTAGCCCAAATCCCATTAGCGTCCTTCCAGGCTCAGGGTTTTCTGGGCAGCTCTGGCTTTGCAGCATAGCACAGCTTGTGGTGCAGAGGACAGGCAGGGTCTGGCCAGTGAACCTGAACTGTGGTGGATGCTGCATGAGCCCCCCCCAGCTCCGGGGGAATCGTGGAGAGGATGCTCTGGTGCAAACATTGTTTCTTCAAATTTTGGATGCTCGGCAGAGCTCGGTGCTGGTGTTGCTCTGGGGTCCTGAGGTGTTGCTCTCCCTTACCAGGAGTGAGAGCACAGGGTTCAGTTTCCAAACCCGAAGCCTTTCTGGTTGGTTGAGTGTTGCAGTGGGAGAAACCCCACTGCAACAGTTGGGTGTGTTTTCCTCCCGAAGAAGAGTTGGCAGGGTGAGCTGGGGGTGGTGTGGGGCTCTCATAGCAGGATCCATCCCCTTATTGCTTGCCTTGCTATCACTTGGGTTGCTTTGGGCTAGAAAACCGTCAGCTCATACAAATGACTGACAGCAGCCAGCGTCAGCCCTTGGCAGGTATGTAAACAAAAGAGGGAACTGTTTTTTGCTTGCTCTTTCTTTTTTTCTTTTTTCTTTTTTCTTTTTTTTTTCCTTTTTTTTGTTTACTTGAAAGCAATGTGGGGTGATGTCACCCTGTGCACATCCCCATTCAGGGCTGGTGAGGGCCTTGCCTGGTGTCAAGCTGCAGGGTATCATCTTGATTTTAAAGCTGCTTTACACAGAGGATTTGGAGAAGCAGATAACTGGGGGGCTGTAGGGATGGTTAACTGCTCCCCATGTTTTCTGAGCCCTCCAAACCTCCCTCTCCTCTGCGCTTCCCCTCCAGCCTCATCCTTTGACTGCTGGCAGGTGCATCCCCGCTGGTTTCTGTGAGTTGCCTGGTGAGCACTGCTCCCAGGTCTGCAGGCTGTCAAGGGCTGTGTCTCTCTCCAATTGATTGGGAAAGTTCTTGTGCGTGTAATTATTTTTAAATTCTTTTTTCCCAGTGAAGAACGCCACCTGAGCAGGTCTCTCTTTGTCAGGCCTGCATGGCTCATGGAGAAGAGAGGTGAGCTTGCAAATAGGGACTTAAAATGAATATCAATGCAGTCCTATCAAAGAAAAACAAAAATATCGGAAAAAGTACATTTCTTTTCTGCTGGACTTTTGCTTTCTAAAGTGCTAGGCAGTTTCTTAAGATGGTGTTTATTATTTTTGGGTTTGTTATTATAAGCTGACAATACTTACTTGGTTGGGTTCTCCCTTGCCCTCCCTACTGCTGGGTGCTGGGGCCACCTGTGAAGCTGCAGAAGGGAGCTGGCAAACCCTGACGTGGCAGCCATGTGCCTGATTTCAACTCCAGGGATTTCACAGCAGTGAAAGGAGGTAAAAAACACTGTGAGACCACTAAGCCACGAGGTGAAGTGGATTATCTAAGTGGATTAGGGATTCCCGACCAAGGGCTGGTGTGGAGCAGATGGGGTTTTGCCTGCTGCTGCTGTGGGGTTATGGTGGCCAGTGGTAGGTTGAATCCTCCATCTCCGATATCTGCAACTCCTCTATCCCTCGCTGCCCAGCCTTCACTCCCCCAAATAGCTTCTGTGAGTGCTGCGCAGCCCATTCCTGCTCTTGGGTGTGAGTAGCCACCTGCACTCACTCACCCTCAGCTGGCGTTGAAGGGAAGTTGGGGTATGGTCCCCTGTCCCGCCTTTCTGAAGCCATTGTGTCCCCAGGGAATATGGGCACAGGGTGGGGGCAGCAGACTCCTTGTTCCTTTGCATCAGAAGCACTGTGCTCATCTCTGAGGGTCTCCCAGCCCTTCATTTAGGTGGGAAGAAAACTCAGGCCTGTCTCTCTCCACAGGTAACATGCCTGCACTTTTTTCCCCTTTTTCTCTTGCTCTCCTATTTTTTTGCTTCCTCAAATAAACAAAAAAAACTCCAAACAAACAAAAAAACCACCCAAAACAAACCCAAACCCAAAAAAACAGGGGAAAAAAAAAACCAGAAAAAAACCCCAAACCCCAGCAGAAAGCAAGCTGTGATACTGTCGGGCCTGGTGTTGATGTTATTTATTTTCCTCAGTTGCTGCTCTGGAAGCCTGGAGTTGACAGAGCGGTTTTGTAGAATAGAAACATTATAGACTGTTACTGTCAGAGTGTTAAATGTGATGGATAGAGAAATACAGGGGAGGGAGGGGACTTTACACTAGCCATGTCTGCCAGCGAGGGTGCTCATGGGAGAATAAACCATCCGCATATAAGAAATGAATGAGGTAATGTGGCGGGAGGTAATGGACTCTTGCAACAGAGATGCGCCTTGCCGGCTGGACTTAACTCTCGCCACTCCACTGGTGGCACAGCTTGGCATGGGGGCTGCCTGCCTTGCTCACTTGTGGCTCTGAGATCCAGCCCGCTTGGGGCCAGCTTGCTGAGGTGTGATGGAAAGAGCTAGGCTGTCCTTGTGGAGCAAGGGGAGCACTGTCTAAGTCCATGCAGACCCCACTCCCACACAGCAGCACTTGCTGGGTTTGTCGCAAGCCTGGGATGGAGCATCTTTGGATGAGCACCAAGAGATATATTTGTCAGCTGTTAGCAAAGGAACCTGTGCTGCTCGGGAGATGCAGAGGATGCAGCCATTGTCAGCAGCAGCCTGGTGGCTCTCCTGGGGTGTATCTGGGCTTGGGTTTGGGTTTGGGTTTGAAGGGTGGGTTTGGAGGTCTTGGAGTTCATTCAGCAAGGTGAAGAGCACAGGGTAGGAGAACACATAGCCCTTGACTCTTTCATCAGTGGAGAGGTGCTGGGAAGCTGAGAGGCTTCACCTGCATTCGTGGCTGGTTGCGCAGAGTGGTAAGTGGGGATCCAGAACGAAACCCCATGGTCGTGGGGCTTGTTTGTGTTTCAAATGTCATTTCTTGTGTTTGGAGGGATGGCTTGGGTGGGAAGAAGCTGTGGTGGGTGATTGGTGTCCCTCTGTGGTTACGTCATGGGAGGGTAGGCTGTGTGCATCTCTGGCCTCTACTTCTGGTTCACAATGATGGTTTTTCCAGTCATCCAGCTAACTATCAGATTGTTTTGAAGGCTAATGAGCGCTTGGTGCTTGTTTCCATCCCTCCTTCTCACAGAGTCTTTTCATAGTTCTCCCCATGAGGAGATCCTGTGGATGCCGTTACCTCCTGCCTCAGGACCACAGTGGTTTGGGTTGGAGAAGGGACCTTGAAGATCATCTCGTTCTAAGCCCCTTGCCATGGGCAGGGACACCTTTCAGGAGATCAGTCTGCTCAAAGCCCCATCTAACCTGGCCTTGAACGTTTCCAGGGATGGAGCATCCACAGCTTCTCTGCGTGACCTGTGCCAGGGCCTCGCCACCCTCACAGGAAAAAACTTCTTCCCCATACCTAATCTAAACCTACCCTCTGTCAATTTGAAGCCATTCCCTCTTGTCCCAGCACTACAGGCCCTAGAATCAAGTCTGTTTTTCTTACGAGGCTGATGGGCTTGCAGGGGGTGAGGAGCCTCAGGGCTGGGGGCAGCCCTGGCAGCTCTCACTGCCCCTTCCGTTCACGCTTCGTTGGACATCCAGCCTGACTGTGCAAAGTTTGTTGTAGTCAGTGTGTGTGAGTAATCGAATTACTTCCTTGTGCATTTTACCTTTGCTGACACCATCTTATCTCCAGCTCATGGAGCTTCATTCACATCGTTGGAGGAGTCCCTCAGCCTTCATGAGTCCTTGCTAACCCCCGTTGCTCATGTTCTCATCAAACCCAGTGCTGCTCATGCTCTGCTCCTGGAAATAAACTTACTAAGCAGCAGTGGGTAAACCTTCTGCATCCCTGGTCTTGTCGAAAAAGCCATTTATTTCTACTCTCTGCTGCCTCTTAACCAACCTTTAGTCCTTGCTTTTTCTGGGAGGAGAGTTAAATTTGTTAACTGATGAAACTTTGGGAGACTCCAAACTATGCTGGTGGTGCTTTGTGCCTCCTGTTGCTGGGTGCACAGCAACTGTAATAGATTAGCCAGGTACCTTTCTTCTTCCTTACAGGCACTGCTAGTTAATCTCGGTGGTATCATGTCCATCTCAAGGCTTTATCCTATCTATTTATCATCTTAGCCTGTACTGACGTGAGACTCACAAGTCAGAGAATCTGTAGCTCATCTCACTCCATTTTTTAAAAATAGGGTATGACACTTTGTGTCCTCTAGTGTAATGAGAGATTGAGCTGCTAATGAAAATATGCAATCATTTTATTTCTCAGTCCCTGTAGAACTCTAAGGCAGGTATTATCTGGTCCTGGTGACTCCTCATTTTTCATTTTCCAAACATGCTTTAACATCACTTCTTCTGACATCTCAATCTCTGATTGAGCCTCATCTTTGCCACCTGAAAGATGGCCCATGGTTGGCGATCACATAGTGTTGGGTTGCTGAAGGCTGAGGACTGGGTTCTCATGCATCCTTGCACCCCGTGGCCACTGCCACAGCCACTCCTGGCAGTAATAGGCCCTACATGCATGATGCCAAGGTCCAGCCTTGCTGTTGGTTTTATGGCAAAATATATTCTCATCTTCATTTGTGAGCTCCTAGCTAGTTAAAGAGTACAGCCAATTAGAGCATCATCTGTTTCTGAAATGGGTGTGTTTGAGGAATTCCCTTGTATTTGCCTGCTACTTCTTTGGGGTCTGGATCAGATTTCTTAGGGAATCCCCAAAACATTTCTGTCCAGGAGGTGTCTGTATACTCTGCCTCCAGCCATTTGAACTTGGGGATGCTGGACCTGTGCTTGCCTTCAGATGGTGGCAGAGAGGCAGGAGGAGTTGATCTCAACCCAAAAATCTCTTTCCTGTGAAAGAGCAATGGGGGCTGCCTGCCCTGGGGGTGCAGCCACAGTGCCATGGGGACATCACCATCCCTATTGGATAGCAGCTGCTCTCACCCCAGCATCTTGATACCTGGTCCACAAATCCCTTCTCTTTTTTTTTGAGCTTTGCTCTCCAAATCAGCTTGATTTGGCAAAAGGCTTCCATTGCAGCACGTCATGGGGTAATTTATGCCCGGGTGCTATAATCTGAAGGAAAGCAGAGCAAGGGACCTCCAGTCACAGCCGCACGCGCACGCAAAAAGTTAAGTATTCTTGCTTTCGCTGACAGTACAAAGGTGTCATATACGAGAAGGATTGACACAGACCAAAGGGTCTTGTGGGAAATATGATAATAACTATAAAGAAGACAGATTATTCCCCAGTTGCCAACATTCAAACCTTTTTACAGTCAGTTCAAACATATAAAACTTTATTGCTGTAGCAAAAAGGGGAACAATTTCTGGTTGCACAGCTTTCCCAGGGCTGGGTTTATACTGTCTGTGTTATTGCTCTATAGTGGCATTTTAAAGTTTATTGAACAAGACTTTTACAATTGAAGGAAGTATATAAAACTGTAAATTTATTAGATTTTTCAGGATAAGTGCCCTTTCTAGTTGTGCTCAAGAATTCGGAGCTACAAGAAACTGCTAGTTACAAGACTTATTAATATTAAAGACTGAGAGAGCGCACATTTTATACCTTAACTGATCTAAAAAATAATATTATGATATTACTGAAAATCTGAGCTGTCATTGAGCAGGGTGCGTGGAGCATTTGTATGGGTTGTGTATGTATAAATAGTTGCTAGCTACCTGGACATAGAGGTGTGTATGTGTGTGTGTCTGGATACACCTCCGGGGGTGTCCGTGCTCCACGAGGATGTGTGCGCACACCATGTGGAAGCACATAAGTGCCTGCATGTGTTTGAGCATATATGTATATATAAATCTGTGTATTTCTTTGCAATATTTTATTTTTATATGGGTTTATTTCCCATATCGTGCAGTACTTTCCAGTAGGGAGCCTTGGTGTGCACGTAAGGCTTTAGGTGATGCATAAATACAGTTAATGAGGTGCCTGGGTGGGTTTGATGGTTTTATCATACTTGGTTGATGTGGTGTTCATGGGCATCTCTGTGTAACTCAGGGATGAGGAGCTCAAGTATGTAAAACCCCCCAATTTATAGCGTGTTCAACCATTCACCTGGTCTTTCGTGCCTAAAATCATTGAGTACATGACTGACAGTGGGATAGTGTTTTCCTAAAGGAATGCCTGCCCCCATCCCTTCTCCTTTGGGCTGTGGCTGAGTAACACTGATCATAAATTTGCAGGGACTGGATTCTCTGGTCGGCACATTTGCTGGAGGCTGCTTATGCAGCAAATCTGGGCTGCAGTGCTGCCAGAGACAGCCCTTGGAGAGCTCACCCGTGTGCAGTCTGAGGGGAAGCCTGCTCTTGAGGCGTTCCTGCTGTAAGCTTGCTTTTTTCTGCTTGGAGATTATTTCACCTAAATGTGTGACTCGAATTGAAATAAGTCATAAATCTGCTCTTCTGTCTGTGGAGCATCACCTCCCCACTGTGGTGGCCAGTGCTGCCAGAGGGACCATGAGGACATCTAGGAGGAGTTTGTTGTGGGCTGGGGATGCCCACTGGGGCAAAGGTTCTCATTAGGTGCCTCTCTCCAGGGCTTGGGGCTAGGAATACATCCCCCAGCTCATGATCAGAGCTTTCCTCCACCACTCTGTTCTGCCAGTCCAACACAGCCACAGAAGTAGACGTCTTCAACTTTGGCATCTGCAATGGCAACTTAGAAGGGGTGGCGGGTGCTTTGGAGGCTGAGCACCATGAACTGGCAGCAAAGGCAAGGAAGTCAATAAGCCCTGAATCTTTTATGAGACCTTGGATATTCTGATCACAGCTCTGCTGGCACTGAGATAGGAATACAGATTATCTGAGAAAGCGTCCGTGACTTGAAGCTCAGTCCTGGATCTTCCTAAGGTTTTTAGCTTGTCTCCACGTACTAACATTTTGGTGTCAAGTTGTTTTTTTTTGGGGGGGAGGGAGGTTGGTTTCCTCTTTTCTCCTGCTTTTTCCTGCAGGAGGAATGGAGCTCAGGTGTGATTTCTGGAAGCTATGTCTGGCTGGAGAAGAAAGTGGGAAGAAGGTTAGTGTGGCTAAGGGGGCTAACTAAGAGTGTTATCTCTGCATATTGTTAATAACAAAACTGATCAGCAGCATCGCACATTGGGAATTGGAAGAAAAGGAAAGCCCTCAGATCCCTTGTAATCCTGCGTTGCACAGCACAACAGTGCTGGAATTGCAAGGGTTCTCACTGAATTCATTTCAGGTTTGGAGAGAAAAGAAGGGAGGAAAAGAAGGAGGATGGGGAGGAGAGAAAAAAAAAAAAAGACCCCTGCACTGAGATGAATTAATGCCTAAGCTTGTCTTGGGAATGCAAATGTGTTTAAGACTCTCTGAGCTAAACCACCCTTTTTGGGAAGAGGGAGGGGGGAAAGGGAGGAAAAAAAAAAGAAGTATGACACAGAAGGGACACCGGGAGAATGTGAAATGAGGGTATGCTGCCCCTCCTCCCACCCCCTGCCTGCTGCCGAGCTGGCACACAGAGAGGCAGCAGGAAACGCCGGCATTATGCACCCAGGGGGGATCCAGGCCCTTGGGTGCTGTGCTCTGACCTCCATCCCTCCAGAGAAGTGAGCAGAGAGGTGTCACCCCACCATCACAGTGCCCTCATGCCCCCAGCCTCTTGATCCCTGCTCACATCAGCCTCGTTGTGAGGTGTGACATGGCNTTCCTGGCTGATTTCAGAGAGAAGAGGAGATTATTTCAGCAGAAGGGGAGGGAGGTGGTGGGTTTTGTTCACTTCAAATGAGGTGGCAAGAAAGGCATGCAAAAATAACACAGGGGTGTTGTATGGCTTTCCATGGGCCCCTCAATTACCCTGCAGTGCCCTCAAGCCCCTGAGGGAATCTCCTTCTTTGGGAATAAGAGTTGGAGTACATCCTTCCTCCCAGTATCCCTCCTTCCCTTGATTTCTGATTGCTTTGTCCGCTTTTCTCTGGGGCTGCTTCTCCCAAACAGAGCAGTGGGCTGGTTTTGAGGTGGAATTGGTTTTGTGGGGAGGAAAGGCAGTTTAAAAGAGTTCTGCTGAGCTTTCCCCAAAACAAGCTTATGCATAAAAGATGATTTATAGCAGCAAGACCTGGGCATTCCTGCTGCAGACACCACGTTGGGCCAGAGCATCTTGAAATCATGGATGGTTGGATACCTAAAGAGCCCAATTTCCTTGAAGGAAGCTTCATATTGAGGCTGGCTGGAGCATCTTCCCAGTCTGCACTGGCTATTGCCAGCAGCTGGATTAACCGAGTGCTGTTTGTGGGGCAGGTGCTTTATCCTGGCCGTGCCGTTCTCTTCCTTGGCGTAGTCCAAGTCTTACTCCATCACACGTGTGTCACTGCTCTCAAATCTTCCAGGGAAGATGGTCCAGATCTCCCAGTGCCACTCCTCCCTCCCTCCCTCCGCTGCTTAGGTTCCGTTCTCTGCTTTGAAGTCTCAGGCAGGTGTTCAAATAAATAATGCAGCTAAAAATACCTTTTGGCAGCAGCTGGGAGTTGTTGCGAGTGGCACTGCCGGAGTGGTGGGAATACAGCATCCTGGCTCCACAGGCAGGTGTGTCTGTGTGCTCCGGAAAAATGAGAGTAAGCGCTAGAGGGACGAGGGTACACCTGCCTCCTGGGCCCACCATGGCCCCACTGCCAAGGAGGTGTCATCACCTTCACCAGGGTTGGTTTCCAGTGGAAGGAGGGGGCTCACCAGCTCCATCCCAGCTCCTTGAAGAGTGTCGCACCAGCCCCGGGCTATGGCTATGTCAGGAAAGGACAATTTGCACTGTGGTAGCATCTCAAACCATTTCCCCTTTGGGGAGCACTTAGGAGGCTGGATCATGCAGCTGCCTCCGGGGAAGGGTGCTGAGCACTTCGCAGTCACCTCCAGGTGCTGAGAGAGAGATCCCAGCACCTCGGCCTTTCAGTCTGGTTTGCTGAAATTGGCTGTTTAAAAACCTCCCTCAAAACCCCTTTGCTGGCTGCATTTTGCTAGGGAGTCATCCCAGCTGAATGTAGATCCTGATGGCTTTTCCTCCACTCTTCACCTGCCTGGACCTTGATCTGGCAGCTCAGGGGGTGCAGAGGACTCCATGTCTGCTGGCATTCATCTCCTGGCACTGCTTGGAGACCTTTTGAGAACTGCCCTGGCAGAAAATTGTTGGACGACAGATTTCATTATTCCAGCAGAAATGTTGCTGGGGGCAGTTGGCCACAAACAAAACTGACCTTGGTTTTTCCTCTTGCCTAACTGATAACAAACCCTTCACTGCTCCTGAAGGTCAGAGCTCCTCCCGCTCCAATGTGCAGAGGAGGAGGGATGCTAGGCTGTGATGTTCCTGTGTCCATGCATTTTTGGGGAGGGCTGGCCACTTTCTGCACCAGTTGTGGGCTTTTTGGTGGGTTGTCCTTGTGCTCCTCATTTTGTAAAGCAAAGTGGCATGTTAGTGAATCCCAGAATAATCGTGCAGGAGGTGCAAGGATAGGGACTGGGGAAGCTGGGG
>VYZQ01022330.1:3679-17058 GCA_013400655.1 Mystacornis crossleyi
TAAAAATAAGAATTCTTATTATTGCATTTAATACCTTACGAAAAGGTTCTGTTTCAAAATTTTTTTCACCAAAAGTTATTTCAGAAAATGACTTGCAAAACCAGAGTAACTAATGAAATATGCTTTTTCCTTTGGCTTTTTTCGACANCTCAACAGGAAAGTAAGGCAAGCTTGGTGGAACAAGTATTATCTACAAAAACACCTGACATAGCCGGGGAAAAAAGGACAAGTTTAGGGTACACCATTACTTGTTCTGGTTTGAAAGGATGAATAAAGATTTGAACAAATGGATCCCAGTTTATTTTACTTATTTTTAAAAACTGCACTATTTGAAAGAAAAATGTGATTCCCCTGTGGCAAAGGAGAGCTAATGAGGTAATTAATATGGCAAAGAATGACACAGAGAAACAGAACTGCTACTGGTAATACTAGAGATTCTTGTGAAAGACGAAGAAATGATGTGGAAATGATTAAAGATGTTCAAAAAAATTAAACACTTTTAAATAACCATCATGGAATTCGAATGTCATGAGACACAAAAAATGATTACTGTTTCCAAGAAAATAGCAAGAGAAATAATTTCTGTGGTAATTCCATTCCAGATGAAAGAGTGATACATTAACACTGAAGAATTGTACAATAACTGAGCCCTGAAACTACTCAGTAAATCATTTAACAGAGTTTGGCAAATAGTATCAGGAAATGCTTAAAAGAAGTCTCTCTCCTCCAAGACCCAAATCACTGCATATGAGTCTGAGATACTAAAGAATTCTTTGTGTTAGCTTTATTTATTATAAAGGAGAACTTTTCCAAATTTGATTGATTTTCAAGTTACTAAAACCTTTTCTAGATTTTAAATTTATATCTTGTAATCTTCTTGTTTTCTTATTTATTTTTCCCAGAGTTAAACAGTTGCTCACATACCCAACTTCAGGAGCTGGTATATAAACTGGCATATAAATGTAAGGTGCAGCAGGAAGTGACATAAGTAGCTCATTAGGTAATCTCTGATCCTATACTCTATCAGAGTCAGGTATTTCTATATTTCAGAAACCAGAACTCTTCAGATGAGACTGAGATTCTTGTCCTAACAACTTCAGTAAGTTTTAATGAGCTTTTGGTAGAGGTGTCCATTTCAATGTCAAGAATCTCGTGTAAAGGTGTATTTTTTGCCTCTTAAGTCTTTGCACTGCATTATCAATTAGGCATTGTGCTTTACTTCTTGTCCTAACAAGTCATGTTGCTGACATACAGCAGTTTGTTCTATCACAAAGGGTTGGGGGGGACCTCAAGTGCATCATAAATTATTTAGTAAATACATCTTGAGGTGAAAGGTACCTACAGAATGCAAGATAAATACATATCTTAACGGAATAATAAAAAGAAGTGTAACTTTTTTGTCAACAGCTTGCAATAGGTACTTTTTAGAAGCATAATCCAATCCTAGCTGGGTCTTCAAAGATGGAGGTAATTGTCACAAACACAATTTCAGAAAGTGTTTTTGCACTACTCCTGAAAGCTGTGTAATGGGGATATTCTTCACAGTAAATCTTACTTTTATTGCTCTGTAATGGCAGTGATTTTCAATGTTGCCCTAACCATTGCTAACATCATTTGATATCCTCTAGGTCTGAAAGCATTTAGTACTAAACAATGCTGTATGCGAAACACCAAATAGCACCACAACCAGAAAGGACAACTGTCAAACATGTCACACTGTTGTCCTTATATATTCATCTTACAGTGTGAATTCTCATTGTATTTATATTCTGTTGCTGTAAATTAGTTTCCTCTAATCAATATCAAAAGTTGAAGTTTTTTTATGACTTTTCTCTTTCCACAGAACTTTGCCCAGGCAGCCATTGGTTCATTACTGACATTATTCCACTGAAAGCACATTATCGTTGAATAAACATGAGCTGCCAGAAATTGTGGATTTGCACAGAGGCTTTGGGAAATCTGTGAGTAGGCTTTATTGTATGTAAGACAGACTGCACAAAGAAACACCCTAAATGAGCCAAAACTTAAGATCTTGAAAGTTGCTACATTTAAGCTAGCAAATGCTTTTTGAGAATCTAGATCTCTAGGTTTTGTTAATATGAAAACCTTATTTGAGGGATACTTTAGATATGATAACTATTTCATTCTGAAAAAAAAGGTTTGTTTTATAAGTTTAGGTTTTTTCTACAGGCATAGAATATTACTTAAACAGACAGTAAACCAATAATGTTACTTTCCTTACTGAAACCAGGTTAGGTGTATTGGAAGGTTCCTGCAAAACACTAGAGAATACCTCAACATCATAATTTGTCTTTTCATTCTCTTCCACTTTACTGAAATGCTCCTGCATACGTGTCTCCTATTTTCCATTTTTCTTTTCTTTCATATACATTGTCAGCTTGTACATCTCTCTGTAACTGAGTCAGCTGGTTGTAAGTACATTAGTAAGTAATGTGACAGTGACGGACTCAGTTGAATTTTATAAGCCTGTGGAAAGCTGTGGAGTTTTCATGACCTAACACTCATCACAAATCCACACTTCTCTTTGCATTACTTTTCTAACCAGAACTTGTTGGATAGGATTCCAACTGGTAGAGTGAATTCACATTGCAAACATCACCCTGAAATTTGTGGTGGTAGTTTGCATGTAATATGTGCTGGTAATGTAATATGACAGTATTTGTGTGGGGAAAACAGTTTACTCATTTGGCACAAAAAGATGTGATAATGCCATTCATCAGGAAAACATACAGATGGCAGTTGGATTGTTCATATTCTATATTGTCTCTCTCTCAAGTAAAGTTGTCTTTTTTGGTTTTCATGATGATTCATCTGATGCTGCCTGGTGGGCAACTCTAGTGCTAAAAGCCCTGTGGGGACAGAGAACAGAGCCTGGCCGGCATTACAGGAGTTCTCTGATGTCCAAATTCACACTTTCAGCAAAAGCTAACACATTTTCAAATGCATTCTTGTCTATTCTAACTTCCTTTTCTGAGATCTCTCTGACATCTTTCATCCTGTTGTCATATGGAAACATTTTATGCTTCTGTTTGAACATCAGTTCATAAATCTCAAAAGAAGCATCATTCTGAAGACATTTCTTGAATTCACTGTATCTACTGTCTGGCTTTCTGTATGTTCAGTATGTGATCAGGAAAATCTGTAAGACTGACTAACAGACGGACAGATTCTACCTAATTAGCACTGAGCAGATTTAACCAGTCATCTTCAGCACTTCAAGCAATGTTCTGCCAGTGTAAGGTCTTTCTTCTCTCATTCTAAATAACTGAAGATTTGCATGAGTCTGAGAGAATTATTCAATGGTATTATGTCTCTCAACAAGTTTAAAGATAAATCAAACCTGAAGTGGAAAAGTGATGTGATATAAACTGTACAAAAACTAAGCATGATAAAAAAAAAAAGAGTGTACGTGCAAGCAAAATAACATTGTGCAACACAATTTGCATTCTGAATGCTATCTTGGGGGGGGAAAAAGAGACTTTGAAAGATTGTTACATGTTAAAAAAACCTACCAAACTATACAAATAAATTATTCATTTAAGATAGCTTGCCTTCAGAAGCAGGTTATCATGACCTGCACTACTAGACTAAATGGCAGTAAAATTTCTTTACACAGGCCCATTTTTTTCTCCCAGTTCGTTCCAATTAGGACTTTTTTTTTCATGAAACAAAAACAGAAACAATATTTTTTAATACACTCCCATACAACAACTAGATAATATACCTACCAACCACACCCACACCACACACTATACTTTTTCAGTGTCCTATACACAAACACATTTGCTACGGTTATGCCAGAAATCAAGCTACAAAAATGGCTTGCCCATTACAGTACAGGGGATCCACAAGAAAGACAGGAATAAAAGTCAATTCTTGCAAGTCCCTGTTTTAACCACAACATCCCCTTTAGGAATTCCCTGTAGTAAAAAAAAAAAAAAAAAAGAATACATATTTTTATTTTCTTTTTTAAAAGAAGCTCTAACATAGGTGCAAACACTGCTGAATTTTGAAGAGCTTTTAGACTTATGCCTGCCTAAATGTGAACAGAAGTTACCCTATAAGTTTAAGAAATACTTGGCTAGACACCAAGCACTGTACTTACATAAGGCCATATAATCACCTGACACTTGTAGCTGCCCCACTGATTTTCCAAGAATTTTAATCCTCTTTTCCTGAAACTATCCCTTTAGTCAGAAAATATGTTTATTCTATTACTTATATGCTTTTTTTGCAGACAAACACTTTCATTTATCAAATAGGATAAAATTATTTTCCACTTTCAAACATCAGAAATCAAGAGATTTCCTTGTACAGAAAGTACAAAGTGTGTCTTGTCACATACAAGGGCCCATTCCTAAATTCCCAGGCTGCTTCTACACATTTAAAAGCCTTTCTACGGAATAATGAAACTTCCCAGCTCTTCCCTTCTGCCAAGCAGCCAGACCATGATGCCAGCAAGTAATGCACGCAAGGTGGGTGCGCAACAATTAGTGCACTGTGCAAAGAGCAGACCAGAGATAGCTGCTTGATGGTTGGAGGCAGATGTAGCTTGTACTTTCTATTACCAGAGGTTTTGGTTTTATAGACTGTTTAAAAATATAAGTAACTTACTCATTTTGCTTTAGTTTGTATTTTCTCTTAGATATAAAATGTGACGAGTGAAGTTCCTTGTCCCATTAAGCCAATGGAAGTTTTAACTGCAGACTTCAAAGAAAACAAAATCTGTCTATCGTTTAAAATGTTTCAGACTAGTGACTATAAAACTGGAGCTACTCATTAACAATGATTTTGGTGTCTGGTTTTTATGCCTTTGTAATTTACACTTACATTCTGTGTAATAATTAAAGGTTCTAAAGTGACAACAGAATGTATTAAGTGTGTGAACTACAACTGTGGGAAGTCAGAACAATACTCCAGGGAATTACCTTCACTTTAGAAAGGATTATTGCATGCTTTTCTTACAACAGAATAACAAAATGGTTGAGACTTGACTGCTGGAGGTCTTTGGTCCACCTTCTGATCAAAGGAGATGAACTAGAGCAAGTTCTTCAGGCTACGTCCACCCAGGTTTTTAGTATTTCCAAGGATGAAGACTCAACAAACTCTTTGGGTAACCTGTTCCAGAGCCTGACCACCCCTACGGTTAAAAAATATTTTTTCTTGGTTTTTATTTCAGTTTGTGCTCATTGCCTCTTGTTCTGTTCATTCTTGGCAGTGGTGTCACCTTGAAGTTGTATTGGTGGAATATTTGGAAATGCCCACCATTACAAAACCATCAGCACAACTCCACTTCTTCTGTACAAAAGGTCACTCAAAACATCATTCACTGTCAACAGCTAGTTTGTCAAAGCAAATTTAAATTCCCACCACACTCCTACACAAGCACTTCCTACTATTACTCCTGCAAGCAATTTTTCCGTAAAAAACATCTCTCATAACACTTCTATACTGTCTGAGGTTCCAGAAACCAGAAAGGGCTTGTCATACAAAAGGGGTGGAGGGTGGATGATGAAATAAGCTGTGCCTAGAAAGTCAAGGAAAATTCCTCTAGAAAATTCTTATAGTGGTTGTGTGATACATAAAGTAGGAGGGAAAGGAGGAGAGCGTGAAATCAGTGGCTGGGAAGGGCCACTGACAACTTTGCAGCCACCGCCATTGTGGGATTTCCAACACTCTCCTCCCTTAACATCAGCAAAGCAGCAAAAAGAAGGTACCACAGGCTGTACACTGTGCTGCAGCTCTGGCACAGATAGAACAGAAAGTGACTGCTCCAAGCAGTCACTGGCATCTGCTTCCATTGTTCACATCTAAAGACAGACCTATGTGCAAGTTTTTCTAGTGCAAAATGAACTGGTAGTTTGTGGCTATACCAGGCACTTTGCTGCCCTAGCACTTGTGCAGATACACCAGTTAAGACTAGTGCAAAAGGCACAAAACAGTGCACACGGACTTTATTGCCACCCTGTCCCATTCTGTTCTAACACAACACAGCTGGAGGCCACCAAAGGATGTGTTAAGGAAACGTTCCTGTCTGACCATTCAGAAGCCACTCTGCCAGTTACTCTCACACCACCCCCGCTGACACCGAGGTGCCTTTGCAGCGAAGCATGCCACTCTCACACAGTCAGATCAGGTTTCCCTATTGGCTTGGCTCCAGGTTTCCCATAGCAGAGTCTCAGACCTCTGGATCCCTAAAATATTTTAATAATGGTGCAACAACAGAATAACAGCTCGAGCTGGTGCTGCCAAGAAGGGGCCCCCAAAAAAAGAAAACCTGGGGTTTTATACCCTCATAGTAAAAGCACAGGAAGATCTGGGGGTCCTCAGCTTCTGCCATGTCTCTGAGTGTCCGGTCCCCTGGCTGGCACCACAGGTCCCTGTGCCCTTTGTTGTGCAGAGGTTGGTTCCAGTTCACGGCCTCTCATCTGGGGCTCTCACCAGCCCAAGTTGAACCCGGAGCTGGCACTGCAGCTGCTCACCGAGCTACTGGCACTGAATGTATTCCTCAAGAGCCAGAGTATGTAAGGCCACTTAAGAGCACATACAACTGCAGGAATACTTCCCTGTGTGAGCATAAGGGAGTCCACATTCTTGCCCAACACCTGAAACACCCACCATCTCTAATATGATCGAAGCTTTGGTGGCTCAGAACCTAGATGCCTTCCATGGGGATTATGTAGATAAAGAATGGGAACTGTCCTGTGGAACTCATGAAATTCAAACTCTGAGGACAAACCAAAAAAAATTAAAGTTGCATTTATTTAGTAAAATTCTGTCCTAATTGAAACAGTTATGCATAACAGAATGAAAATAGTTTAAAAAACAATCTGTTGCTCCCTGTTACTAAAAAATAGTTTATTCTTTTTGCTGTGTTCAATAACGGTACTGTTCCACTGAAAACCTCAAAGCAAAATGCAGTTTTTAGAGCTTCACTGCCAAACTTCTCACACTAAATAATTACTTGAAAGGTCAGCAGAAATCTCGATTTTTTCTTTTATCTTCACTTTCTTAAAAATGCAGTTCTTTTGCATTCAAACATATGTTGCTTCTAGGACGCATTATGTATGACAGGAAGTAATTAAAAATTGTTTACAATGTTAGACCATTAGTTTTGTGCAAATAGAGCTGACTTCAGTTTCTTGCTTGAAAGACTTTTTGACAAATAATGTAGTTATTAACTGACAATTTTCTACTGGGAAAACTAAACATAGTTTCAAACTATGATGTTTTTTCCCTCCCTCTCATCTGAAACATTGTTCCCAATTAGTTTATTAAACACTGAATAAATATATCTCCAACTCAGCACATTTACCAAGTTAAGCAAGAATTCAAAATTCCTTGCTTCTAAAGGCCAAGTCTGCAGGAAAATATCTGCCTGGAGATATGTGAATTTTCTTCGTCATCATAAGAAACGCATTCTGGCCAGAGATTTGAGCTTGTACAGCACAATAACACATCAAACTCTTCTAAAATTCCCAGATGGTACCATCCTAAAATAGAAAACATTGAGATTTGAATTTACGTGAAATAAAACACTTTATGTCAGTTGCTCCTAAAGAAATAAAAATAATTCCAGTTTTAAAGATGTGTATTTGTGCGTCTGTCTGTATCTTGACTGAGTGGGCAAAAATTAAAAAAATAACTTTCATTCTATCGGAATGAAAGAAAAACAGAAACTAGATGCTGCCTTAGAAAAACAACTTCTTAACTTCATTCTGCACAATCTAGCATCCTCCATGATAACACATGAATTTTTAATTATCATCATGATTTTGCTTCACAGTTTTATTTGCCTCTGAGCATCTTCAGACTTTTTTAGTAGCGCCTGATCCTAACTCCAGGAGCCAAGTAGTAGAACTACAAGATAGTATCTCCACTGGAGAAGAAATAGCAGTGTCTTCTCAAAGCAGCTAAAGCAGGAATACAGGCAAGCACAGGTAATACTAATGAAACTAACACTGATTGCTTTAGAGGGAAGCTCCCACACTTTATAAAAGCTTGGAAGATCCTTTTCTTTTCTATAAACTCTAATATGCAGTGGTGATCCTGACCAGAAGACCACCAAGGAGCAGTGACACCCACAGAAGGGACGCAGGGCATCTCCACCAGCCCCGTGCTGCATGCCCAGCCTGGCCTTCAAGCCCACGTTGTGCAGCACATCCCCTTGGCTGCAGGATAAACCCAACCAGCTCACTGCAACCAGCAGCTCCCACTTGGTACCAGTGACTCCACCTGCATGGCCTTCCCCCGATCTAAAAGTGAAGCATGTATATTTCATGTATATGATGTTTTATTATAATATAATAATATTATGAGAATTGTAGGAATAAGGTATGCAGTAGAGGCAGTAGTGGAATATACGGTATAACCCAGTATTCTGAAAACCAAAATTAAAATAAAACAAACAAGTAACTCAAACTTCTAAGACAACAACATTGCACAAGTCCTTACTTCAAAAAAAAAATCGTTCTATAGGCATTGTTATAGGCATTTTAAATCACCTTAAAATTATAATTTTAAAGTGAGATTTCTTAATATATTCCACGGAGAAACTGTTATTTGCAGTAAGAATAGATAAAAGCTATTACATCCTTCTATTCACACCTACAGAAAGGAGGTCATCATTGCAAAATGAAGCAGTACCAGGACTGAAGATTTGTGTCAGGTTTACTGGTGCATATTATCATTCATATGCTTCTGTTTGGGCCAGGAAAGGAAGGATCACAGGTTGCTTCCAGTTAACGTTGTGCTCCCAAAAAGGCTGTGGACGCAGGGAAAACCGAGCTATGGTATAATTTGACCACAACTTATATTTCTCTTTAACTGACATCAGAAGGTAGGAAAAGCAGCTACATCCATGACTTGCCAACTTTACACCATTGGCAAAGGGGTGATTTCCATGAAAAGAGGGACAGCTCTGTCCCGTTAGTGTAAATATACTCAGAGATATGCAGGATGTCTTTGAAAAATGTACTTTCCCTTTTGCTTCTTCCTTCCCAATAATTACTTATTCTACCCAAACTTCCCTCTAGAAATACCTGGTATTTTTCTTACAATGTAGATCTTCTACAGTGAGAAAGACATCTGGATAAAAAAAGACTATAGGCTGATGCCGCCTTTGCTTCTCATTCTTGACAGGCAAGCTCTGCTATGCTGTAATTTATCAGCAAATAGCTTATTCAGAAACCTTTCATTCTGATGCATTACTGTTTACCAGAACAGTTTACTTAGCTACTATGTCTAAGATATGACCCAGCCCTACCATCATTATAACCTGCTTTTAAGCCTGGAATCAATTACTGACCTAACTATTAATTTTGTTAATGGTGTTGCAGAACTCAAAAATTGTTACCACCAGGTATAGTCCTGTAAACACCAGAGTTTTCCGCTAACCAATTTTATCAAGGTGATCCAGGTACCAAGAGAAAGAACCTCTGAGAACAATTTTTTTTTTAATAAATCACAGAATCATTCAGTTTGGAAAAGACCTCTGAGATCATCAAGTCCAACCTTTGACTGATCACCACCTTCTCAGCTATATCATGGCACTAAGTGCCACGTCCAGTTGTTTGATGAACACTTCCAGGGATGGTGATTTCACTGCCTCCCTTAGTGATCCATTCTAATGTTTAAAAACACAAATGTTTAAATACAATAAAGAAAAACATGTTGCACCTTCTATTTCTAAAATTCGCAATAAATATTTACATCTAGTCTACATACTAGAAACTACAAACTTCTGGCTTAAATTTATGGCCAGGAATTGAGGTGTTAAATCAGTACCAGCAGGAGGATGAAACATTACAGGAGCCTAGAAACTGAAACTCGACACAGTGAGCCATACATCAAATCTCCACAGCTGAAAGCCCTGGGACACAAACCAAGTACTTTGTAACAAGAAGACTCTAGGGTGTGTCACAAAGAAAAATGATGGCACAGCTTGTCAGGTTCTCAGCTCTTCAGTGAAGGGCAAGCACGAACTGGGAGTAAGGCAGGGCTCTCAGGTGATCTATCAATACCAGCATAGCCAAACACAAATGTAAAACAGATCCAGCATGTCAGCAAATGCATGAAAAGCAGCAGGATAAGCTGTTCACTTAAAACACTGTGATTTCTTTGACTAGAGGTAGAAATATGAAGATAAATAAGTGATTTTAAAGATAGTTTCATATGCAGGGGCTTATCACAATCTTTCAGCCCTTGTGAAACCCTTTCTGGACAATTAAAAGTTGAGAGATGCAAATCATTAAAAAAGATCCCTAAAATGTAATGGTTATATACAGTATGACAAGGACAGAACACATCATATAGAATCTATTCGGGATGGGCTACTTACCACAGAGCCTCCTGCGAAAAAGTGTGATCAGCCTAGACTCAGTATGACTGAAACTTGTTACAACTGCATGGACAAATTATGTTCAACATACATTGGAGTTTACAAAAAAAATTGCATTGAATTTTCAGGAATGGAAAAAAAATAAATGAAGTCTTCTTTTGTCTCTACACAGAGTATTTGTGGACAATAGCCAAAGACTAGATACTCAATTATCTTCTTTTATAAACACGGTGAAGGAGAAAGAGAGGGGGAGAAAGACTGAAACACTGTTCTTTTGCACAATCATGCTGAAATGAAGAATTTGAGTGCGCACTTCTCTCCTGTACGATCCCGTGCTCCACTGAAAAACATTGGTCTAGTGGAGACTAATGGTCTCCCAATTCAACCCTGTCATCTGGAGTCATTGGCAGAAGTAAAATAAAGGTGTACATTTCCTGTAGCATGTTTGTAGGAAAGGCTGAAGAGATTGTGGCTGTGGCATCATAGCCTACAGCACAGAGTGTGCTGCTGGATGATGCTACTACCAATGTTCAAGGAGCAAATAGGACATAGGTTACAGTAGTAGGTACAAGCCAAAGTAGAAAAAGAATACTGAATAGTCAGAATAAACAGTAACATTCCATTTTGCTGCTAAAAGATAAATTATTGCCAATAAGGTGATTTAATTAGATGTCTTCTGCCACCGTGATTAAATTTAAAGTAATTGCTTTTTGTTCAGCTCATGTTCTTCACATAACACTATATTCAGTAAAGAGTCACAGAGTTTTGAAGAAAAATCATGTATTTCCTATTCTCATTGATACACAGTATTTGCCCAGTGCTCTAAAACCTCTGGAGGAAGGACACCCACTAAACAAGGAAAAAGTGGATATACATACAAAAACTCTGTGGAACTCTGTAAGTGAGAAATAGCTGCAAAAAAGGACCAGTTGCTCCTCTGATCCCAAAGGGCTAACCTAAGAAGAGTAAGTAAACACGAATTTTGTAACTTTAACAACTTCTTCAGAATTTTAAAAGATTGTTAATGATTTTATCATTATCTAGTTTTATTTAGACTCAGTGATTTATCTAATACTAGCAGCAGTCCAATCCAGTAATAACAAATAAGGGACTTTTCCCTTCACTTACCACTATAAGTAGGCTGCCAAGTATTTTCTGGTTTCTACATGCATTTCTTAAAATGTATTTTAATTGACTGAAACTCTGAATTTAATTCTCCACTCACTATTGGCCACCCAGAAATGAAAGGTTTTTTCCAAGAGTCTAGATATCAAGCATAATAAGCTTTTTTTTCTTCCTTCTACATTGGTTGAAGATTTGGTTTTACAATATAGGTTCATTTCTAATGCAAATATGATGCAATAACTGTAATTTTCCCCTCGTTTTAACTTGGATAAGAATGAAGAGCAATAGTTTTTATAAATGCAAAGAGACTGCTCCTATTTGGCAAACTATATTCAAAACCAAATGTTTCTCAATATAATTTATGTCAGAGGACCATCATAAAGAGCTGCAAAACATCCAGCTTGATAGCAAGGAATATATTAGAGAATATGTATATTTTATCACGGAATGTATTAGAAAATACTACGAGTATATAAACAGATAATAATACAAATTGTTCTTTAAATACCAAGCGAGAATATAGAATACATGTCCAAATCATTACCTTTTGTTTTGCTATATGTTATTTTTAAAACAATCAGCCTATACTTTTTCTGTAGTGTGAATACATAAAAACTCAGAAAGAATTAATAAGATATGCAACACAACTGTTAGCCAACAGCTTTCAGCTGAAGGAAAACATACTGATAAACATTAAAAATGCTGACTTATTTGCTTTTTGCAAACTTTCTTAGTGAGCAATTTTTATTTTTTAAAAATTGCCTTCTTTAATTGAAGTCTTTCTAGTACTTCCTTTGCTATTATTTTGGTTTTTGTTCATTATTCAGTTACAGTCCTACACTAAGAGCTCCTGCACTTTATCAATGTAAGTGCATTGCTCTTTGAATAATTACAATTTATATTAATAGGAGCACATATTCCAGTGAATATTTAGTTATTTTACAGATCTGTAGACTAAATGCAACTATCCTACTAAGCAACAATGGCTGAAGGAAAAAGTCTGATCAGTCCAAAGTTTCTCTTCCTGAAGGAAAGACAAATATGACACATGTCATATCTGGAGCCAAGCTACTTTTTAAAAATGGAATAATTTAAAGTAAGGCCTTCTTGATCACACTTTTACATTTGTTGCCTTGCACATGTAGAAACATTCAGCTATACTTCATAACGTACAACCACATATCATCACATATTGGAAAAGAAAAAATACGATGAACATGAAAACAAGGAAATGAGTGACTCCACTTATTAGAGTTTCCAGGATAGTCAGTTCCAAAGTATAACTGGCAGACTTACCAAACCCCAGAAATGCAGCACCATTATTGCAATTCCTTAGAAACTTAAGTCAGGCCACAACACGGATAACATAGTGTGCTTAAAATTCACAGCTTAGAGTCCTCTGTAGGATCCAATTACCATTCTGTTAAAAAAAAAAAGTAAAGAGGAGCAGGGCTTGCAGTATTCTGTTAAATCACAGCCAGGATAACAGATGGAAATGAGAAAACAAGCACCTCCTATACAGCAACCCATTGTTGTTGTGTTTCTCCATTAAACAAAAAAGATTGAAATCAACACAGGACAGAAAAGTGATCCTACCCAGCAAGAGACAGGGCTATTGAAAACTGTGGGGGTCCTCCCTGGGGGGATGGGCCTTGGGAGTGGGAACATGGGTGGGGTTACACAGGACTTCCAGGCTCCCTGATGCTATTGTGCCTAAATCCTGTTCCTCACTGGTCATTTCAAATGTAACCCTGCCCTGGTAATGCTGTACTTAGGGGGGTGTTCACAGGATTGTGAGTTAGTCTGTGCTAGGCCCAGCTGTGAGGCTGTGAGAAAATAAAGAACATCTATGAATATCTCTCAAGTTTATTGTTTCCTGATTCTTTCTAGAGGC
>VYZQ01022335.1:246-20963 GCA_013400655.1 Mystacornis crossleyi
CTATTTAGGTAAATTTTAAATCCTTTTGGATTTTTTAATATACTGTAATAATACTTTATGCTTCTGTACGGCTGTTTTCCCTGAGATTTCTCTAATCCTCAATTGATGCATTTAACAAACTGCATCATACGGAACAAATAATGACGTGGGAAATACTTGCACGTTATGTGAGTAGATCCATGGATTCTACCACAGACTTAATTGCTTTCCTTAGCCTACTCTAGGAAAGTTTAATTACTGTGGAACATCTGTTCAGAAGCTTGATATCAATGTAAATTTCATGTCTTCATTAATATAATTTTTTTGTATTTGCAGCTTTACGACTATACTGTGGTGGATGTGTTGAGTAGACTATCAAATGGATGGATAGTCACAGTGAACATATGGGACTAAACTGTTTATAGCAAGACTGCCTTCTAGATCTTAAAATAGTCCTCTATTCCTAAATTGCTTACTCCTTAGGACAGAGATTTGTTGTAAGAAAATGTGACATTTTTAGTAAGATACAATATAAAAGCAGCTCTTAGTGCTGTTCAGGTGGCAGAACCCCACAGCTGTGATTCTGCTGTGAGTGTTAATTACTTCATCATAGGTTTTATACCTTTCCCTTCTTTTTGCCTATTTATTTTCTTCATTTCATTCCGTGAAAATTCCATCTCCAGATATCAGCATCTGTGTAAAATTGCTTTTTTCTTGTATTTTCTTTATATATGGTTGCTACTACAGCTTTAGTGTTCAGTTAGACACCAATTAGAATTTGAAGCCTTATTTTACTTAAACGCTATGTAAACTAACATCCTCCTGGCCCAAAGCACTTGCTGCTACTTTACAGACAATTTGCATGTAAAAATCAGCAACTTCAAATGAAGGAAAAAGGATGCTTCTGCATTGGATAAAATGGACACCACGATCTGGATAATAATGTAAATGACTGTATAGAATATAATAATTTATGCATATAGAATATAGATATAAAAATAATGATTGGCCATAAAATAAAGTTTTCAAACCCCAGTATTAATCTGATCAGCTGTGTGATCCTAATGGCAAAAATATGAGTTTAAAGAAGTAGAAAATGTGTTGTGTTGAATTGCTGTAACTTTGGGGGGAAACTCTGCAAGTGTACATCAGGAAAAATGCTCTGATTACCTCTTTTTTTTTTTTTTTTTTTTTTTTTTNTTGGTCTTATGTATATTTCTGTTTTTCAAGCTTGTCAAGTAGAGCAGGATTCAGAAGGATTATTTTCTTCCTGCTCGGATTAGGTTGGGAAGGTGGCAGTGGGGTGGTTACCAGCTCATGCCACTGCCCTACTCTCTTGTCATCGGGTCGATGTGAGGGCTGATGTCTGAAGCAGCACTTGCTCCATCAGCTGCTTTGTGACAGTGGCTTTGCAGCTGCATTGTGGCACTTGGACCTGTCCTCCTGAAGGCGGTTGGAGGTAAAAAGTCTCCGGACAGATCAGTCTTTTTTTGTGGAAACCTTGCAGACCCGTTGAACTGGAGATTGCTTTCTCCTATGGGCACACACCACATCCATCGCTGGAAATGTTCTTTTATGTAACCCAGAGGGCTATGTAATATTTATGGACAGCTTTAAAAATACCTTTACTGTCTCTGATTTAGCCTAATCCTGTAGGATTGACCTGGCCATATACTTTGGGCCATCTAAAACCTCTGGTGTTTAAGAAAGCCTTGTGGGGCAAAATAACGTAAGAATATAGAGCTAAAAAGTACTATTGAACCTTGAGGTATGTTATGATCTTAAGAAAGCAAAATGCTGCTGTACTACTTCAATTTGGAAAATATAAATTTGTAAGGTAGTAACAGGAAGGCACTTTGGAAATGTTTTAAATTGAGAACATATTGTGTAATAGGCAGCTATCAGGAAGAAGCTTTATTCTTTTGAGACATAATCAAGCACTTTAGTGGATATTGGATCTGCTTATGGAATCCAAGGGTATTTTATCATGTCATTATAAGATTAACAAGCAAACCCCTATTTTATAATATTTTAAAGAGTTTTATATTATAGGATATTTTTAAAGCATAACATTCATTTTAATTTTTTAGAATCTAAAAGTATGTGATTTTTTTCTTTTGAAAAAATATTCCTAATTAATGCTTGTCTGTCTGCCTACTTAAAAAGAAGAAAAGCAAAGTGAAAGTTACTGGCACTTGATAAGGAAGCACTTTTGGGACAGTCCCTCTCAAGACGAAAGGCATTCTGCAATGTCAAACTCTTGAAGCAGGAATTGTCCTTCAGTGGGCTCATTTTGTTATTGGAAATTCTGCTTAAACTAAGAACTGCATTTAGGTCATATCATGACTCTAAGGAAAATTTCTCCTCTCACTCCTTAGACTGAAACCTCAAATAGCTGCTGTAAAACCTGTTAATTTGAAAATATTTTCTCTTGTCTGATATTACGTAACTGTACACCATTTGGTAAAAAAATTCTTGCTAAAAATCTATCGTGCTTTACAGAAACTGTACCTCTGTATTAAGTCTACTATTACTACTCAGGTAGTAATATTTTTACAGTCATGGTAGAATAAAGGGATTTCATTTTTTTCTGGGTGTTTCCTTACAAATTAAGCATGGACACATCCACACATACCAATAGGAGATGGGATGTCTGTAGACATCTATTTTACTGAGTCACTACCAAAGCTGGTTTCATGTTCTGGGACATCCTGAGATGTTTCTGAAAAGGACCATATGTGCCAAAACATTTACCATGAGTTGTACTAATAAAAATAAATTATGTGTAAGTAGCCATTTAGAGTTTTTATGTTTGAACTATGCCTGTTTTTTTCTGTTTTGATTAATGATTACATTACTTTTGTCTTTTGTTATCTGTGTCTATAAGGCAGAAGCTAAAGTCTGAAAACAAACGCTAAGTTTTAAAGTAGTCATAGATAATGCTCATATTGGATGAATGCTGTTTATTAAATCTCCTTTTTTTGTGATGCCACGACTTGTTTAAAGTAGACTGTAACAGTACTTGGGAAATTGTTTAGTAGGATTTGTTTTCTTAAAATACAAAAGTATTTTTCTTGGTAAGTAATGCAAATGATACGTACAAAAGTTCTGTTTTCTCCCCCAGGTTTCGATTTTAAATTTAAATCAAACTAATCTTATATTACTGATCTACTTCACTGGAATTGACATGACCTGTGCTTCAATATGAAACAAATCTCAGAGACTTCTGCCTATAGAAATTTAGAATAGAGCAAAATGAACTTTAGGAGTAAAAAACCCCATTGTTCCAAAATACTTATTGTCTGAGTTATTTAAAACTCAAATATAGAACAGAGAGGGAAATACTTGCAGCTAAGTTTAAATATATGGCTTTATGGTTTCATTAGCTAGGCCCAAGAGATCTTAGGTAATTTCTCGCTTACAGGTTCTTAAACTCTCTTATACTTTAATGTATATCTCTGAAGGCAAATTGTTACAGCATGGAACATTTTCTTTGATTATATAATTTTCTTGCAAGTTCCATAGTACAGTACTTTAATTTTGATAATGAAAGGAATTTTCTTTTGAGAACTTGGGTTACTGGAGAATTTAAAAGCCTGTCTGCGGGTGAGATTTAATTTAATCCCTTGAGTATTTAATAAGCATTCCTGAGACTGTCGCCAAAAGGTGACAAGATTAGCACTTGAGGTTTATTGACAGGATGCCTCATAGGAAAGACATTTATCTGTAAGGGTATTGTTTTAAAAGAAGGAATAAAGTCTGCCTTAAGCCCTGGGAATATCCACCCTTTCTGAAATACAGGAAGAATAGAGAAGTTGCTTTTCATCCTGGCACAGGGACGTAACAGTTCACAGAGGTAAGAAAAGTTGACAAAGCTTCACGGTAACTAACTTCCTATCAGAAAAAAAATATAAGTACTTGAGGATTAAGAAGGTCTTAACAGTCCCTGCCATAAACTGAATTCAGGCATGCTCAAAAGTCATTATTCAATAATAGAGTTGTATCCATACATATATGCTTGTGCCCAAATATTATGTGTGTGTTGGAGAGTGACAGAGGTTAGTGGAGGGTTTGTTGTTCTTTCTGGGTTTAAAAAACTCAGGAAGAACTAAATCATATCTTGTGTTCCAAGATTCTAGCATGTGAGACCGCTCAATCTCTTTGTCCCCTGTAATCTTTTTGAGAGAACTCTGTGATTAACTGGTCGTAGAGTCTTGTCTGCATCAGTAGGTCTTTGCTAATCCTGTGCCCATCCCAACAAAAAAATATTCTGTGGTACTGATTCTGCTTTCACATACCCCAGTGTGGTCCTGTTCCCATCAAAGTATTTCCTTCAGGTTTATATAGCACAAATAGAAGAATAATTAGATCCTTTCCTCTTATTTTATCTATGGAGTATGTATTGAGTGACTTATTTTAAAGCAGTTGTGATTCAATGGGGATGTTTTTAATTTGCTGCCTGTTCTCTTTTACCTCTGAGGAAAGAATTTTGTAAATGCTGAATAATTTTAGAACATGTTTTCTTGGTTAAGGGTTGGCTCATATTTTCAATTAGTTTTAAGAGGAAGGAAATCGTGTAAATGCTGTGGAATTCAGATAAGCACTGTGCATAGGAAATAAGTACTTTAATTTAGGGTGCCTAGAATTGGTAGGTCAAGCTGATGATAATAAAGGACCAGATCTTAACTTTGTTTCAAAGAACATGTAATCAATATTCACTCTCCTGTTTTATTTCCCTTTTACTTGAGAATTTGTTTTGGTGAAGCTGAAATGTGCAATTGCTTAAGTATTCCACAGGGTGTCATGAGGTAGTTGTTGGAATCATTAATGCTTGGATTTAGGAAAGAAAGAAACATAGTGTGCAGTCCTCTGAATGCCAGTTAATGTAATTTTAGATGTGACTAATACACATGCCATAAAATAAAAGTTCTTAACTCATTAACACATGTATCATGTTTCTGTATCTGTATAAAATATACACACGAAGAAAAATATTGCAAGAGGTCATTCACAAGAGTAAGCTATTCTATGTCAGGTCTTCCCAAAAAGACCTTTCTATATATTCCTTAGTATTTTATAGTTTACACAGCAAGTGGAATCTTTGGCTCATAGCAGTAATCTGATATACCAAGCTATGTATATTTAAAAAAAAAAAAAAAAAGGAAAAAGCAAAAAAGGTACAAGACTTGTATTTGCCATACTATAAAGAATTTCTAATTGAATTGTGCTCCTCCAAATTTACTTTCAAATTTTATTTTAATTTCTATTTAAGTTCTTTTAAAATTTAATTTTTTAGAAACACACTTTATACAGTGCACACAGCTGTACTGTGGATTTTATGACTTGTTAATTATAGATATATATGATGTCAAAACTTCAGGATTTTTTCTCCTGCACTTGTATAATGTCGTAGGAGGAGAACTTTCACCAAGGTGTGCCCCAAATTAAAGTGTATTTGATTATGGTGGTACATTCTTGCATACGGAGATCAAATTTTTATTGACATAACTGTTGACTTCTGCAGAGCTCAAATGCACTGAATTTAACTTCAGGTTTGTAAAGAAATCTTTAAATACAGTTTAACAGTAACTGTAAAGACTCCTGCTTCTGTTAAAATCTTAGTTGCCTTAAATGGAAAGCTATTGTCTATATGTAAAAAAAAATCATTGCATTATAAAATGAACAGGAAAACTGAATTCATTTCAGTAGCAAGAGAATGTGATCCAAAGGGAAGAATCACTGATGAAAGTAAGAATTTGAATATCAGTAATGATTTGTCTAATGCTGACAACGTATTTAAAACCAGCTTTGAACAAAAGATACTTTATGGATTTTGGCATATTTTCTCATATAGAGTGGCATACTAAAATAACAGACCCGTTAATTTTCTTGTTACTATTTATTTGTGTGAAGTCTTAAGTAACAAATGTTGGGTTTGTGCCAGTTTGTGCATAGTAGTGAGTGGCACTGAGAGTGCAGGATGGAGGGAGGTGGATACTTCTGACAGACAAATAATGAGATTTTACACATATGACATAACACACATCCCTTCTGCATCCTGGCCAGGGGTCAGAGTGCCTTAGAGCCACAGAAGGAGATTGCCATGACCATCAAAAGCTGAGTGCTTTTATTCACGTTTGCTTCCAAAGTCCACATGGCTCTGTGGACAACTTTTTGTGCAAAACCTTTGTGATTTAACTCTTCCTTGATTTAGCCACTGTAAATCATGACCTGTTTAACAAACAAGTGTGCTTATAGGTACTTCAGCAATATGTTCAAATACTTTATAGATGAAGAACCACATCTAATTAAAGCAGTTAAAATATCCAAAATATAGTGACATACTTTAAATCTTCACGGAGATGAAGAAAGTGAACGGAAATGGTGGCCTTTGTGTTTTTTTTTTTTTTTTTGGTTTGGTTGGTTGTGGGTTTAGCTTTTTTAAGTATAAGCATCCTGATCTCTGCCCGGGTGAGTTTTCTTTACAGGAGGGCATCATGGAAGAAGAGATTTTTAGATAGGCAGGTTATCATCTTCTTCCTCATTTAAAGGCTCACCCAACTTGCTTTGCCTCACCCTTTCTTTGTCCTTCTTATTGAACTAGAATAATCTAAAGGGGTAATTCCAGACATACTTTGGATTACTGAGATAATGCAGTACCTTAAACTAGAGTGATTAATAGAAAATATTTAAATAATAAAATACCTCACTGCATTTGGGATTTTTCCTTTATTTTATTGGAAAATTACACTTCTTCAGCAAAAGAAAACAAAATAGGAAGGACTGAATTTTAAAACTGTTGATGATATAGCAGGTAAAAACCTGGCAGTATACTGGGGCACGTGTATCATATGTGTGATGTGTATGCATTCAGCACCCAAGTCCCTCTTGTAACGTTATCACAAGGTTGATGATTATTATAATGTTTTTATTTTCAGATTGAGAATCTACAGGAGCAACTTAGGGACAAAGACAAACAACTAACTAATCTGAAAGACAGAGTGAAGTCGCTGCAGACGGATTCCAGTAACACAGACACAGCACTAGCGACCTTAGAGGAAGCTCTATCAGAAAAGGTAACGTTTTTTCATGGAATGCTTCATGTGCTGCTCTTGTGGGTGAAGTGTGTGCAGAAAATGTCCTTCTAAGGTGGCCTGACAGCTGTCCCAAGGCCTGTGAGCCTTGTCAGGGAAGCAGGTGGCCTTCTCCTGGTAGGACGGGCAGGGAGTGACTGCCAGGGGATGAACTGACCCAGGACTTGGAGGGGCAGGAGTGATGTCCTTTGAATGCTCATGGAGAAAATGGCTCAGGGCATGGGGAGACTTTCCCTTAGTCAATGAGATGAGTGGCTGTTCCCTGAAAGAACTGAAAGGCATTGGACACCTGACTTAAAGAAGGTAGAGTTTTCGCATTTTTCTGTCTTTGTGGTCTTGATTATCCTGTTCTTTTGTCCATTAAGCAGGGCCTAACTGAAGGGCCGAGAGCAAGTGGCAGTATCAACTGCTGCCTTGGCTTGCTGTGAGCACTACTGGTTTCCTACACTTCATTTTTAAGGGAAACTGTGTTTCATTAAAAAAATAATTGAGAATTACTTATTTCTCCTTTAAAAACTCTATGCCTTTAATTTGAAAATACCTAGGAGAAGGGATAAATCTGGGCTGTTTAAATTAGTGGCAACATTCCTACCAGTTTCAGTGAGGTCAGGTTTCTTCTTTCAGTTAACTTTGAATACGAGGTAATGCAAGTGAATTTATATGCCCAAAAAATTTGTACAAGTATCCACATTTTGCAGCTCACAGATCTTAATATATACCACTTAAATGTGAACAGGTGAGTGTGACTAATTAAAGTAATATGTGCCATTCTGCAGTCTGTAATCCTATGAAGGTATTTATGACTGTATATGACTTGAAAATGCCGCTATGGTGTTGGCACTGACACTTAAAATGTTAATGTCAGTTTTTTAATTTCTTGTGTGTTTAATTGCCTTCCTAGAATTTGCTCGGTCAACAACAGTGAAAAAAGTTGTCATTAGTATTGATTCATGTGGATAAGCATCCAGCACTTATACAGTAAAATTACACATTTCTGTAATTTTTCACTGCTAATCTGGACACACTGTTCATCAATTTCACAGCATATATATAAAAAATGACAGAAAGTACTTTTTAACCTGTTTTCTCTCCTTGTAAACTATCTTTTCTGGATTAGTCACTTTCCCAAAATGCCTACAGAGGCAGCTGAGGGGTTTTTAAAGCAGCCCTTTGGGAAGCAGAGTGATTGTCACAATGCAGATTTGCATAGGTGTAGGAGGAAACAGCACTGCAGAGTTAGGATTAAGATTAGCTTTTGAAAAACAGGGTGCTTGATCTGAGAGCAGGAGACACAATGAGGAGAAAGTTTCCAAGGTAAAAGCATCTCTCTGTATGATTTTGATTGTTTGTCGTACAGGGAAGTCACTCTCAGTTTCTTTTCCACTGTAAATCCCTTGAAGGCCACACTTGGCAGGGCAGATTTTTCGATGTTAAGTGTGATTTCTGGGATGTACTTACACATTGAAAGAAGCCAGTAGCCATCTTCTAGAAATTCCAGATGGACAATTATGCCTGGCTTTCTTCTGTCTTCTGGCAGCTAAATACTTTGACAGTGTATGTTTACGTATGTGCCTCATTCCTGTCTGTGTCCAGCTTCCCAGTTCATCCGAACTGCTCACAGAAACTTTCTTATCCCTATTCCTCTCAGCAGTAGCATTCTTAAGACCTACAGACTTTATCAAAGTTATTAAATATTTCCACTAGGGATGCTGGCAGAAATATGGAATAGATGTTTGTCCAAATGGAATAAAACAAGGACCCTTAGAGAGTTTTTTCTTAACAAGTGCATCAGTATAAGTACTTTCATCAGTTCACTATGCTGATATCAATATCCTCAAGAAAGGATGATGCTTTCATTTAAGAATACCTGATTTTCATTTCCATGGAAATGCATTGTTTGTGTGCTTTGTTTGTTTTCTTTCTAGAAATTGTATCAGACCTACTTTGCAACTGTATCATTTTAGTTTATACTCTGAGATTAGGCTGTTTTTTGCTTTATATTAATTCTTTGTCCATTCAATAGTTTTTAGAATTTTAATTTAAAAATAATGAATAAAATTCTTCAAGACCATCATGGGAAGCTCTTTTAAAGTAGGAATAAAATTTGTTCATACCAGTTTAGCTAACCACAATTTACTGAAATCTAATTGAATTGCTTTTTTTAGCTTCTATAGGAAGAAAAACAAAACATGATCATATGATATTAATGAACTATAAAGCTATTTTTGAAGTCCAAAACTCAAATCTTTTCCTGCATTTTTCTTGAAAATACACAGATTGAGATTTTGACTCTGAATTAGAAAATATGTCTCCTTATTCTTTATGAAAATAGATTTTTCCAAGTATCTGTCTCTTGATTTTCTTTCATCTTTAGTGATTAGGTATCTTGGGAACACTAAATGAGAAATTAGTGTAGAAATCATAAAACAATGTCAAATTTTCCTGAAATTGACTTCTTTTAATCTTAGTATTTTTCTGATGATATTGCTGGTATGATTTGTCCTCTTGTCGGAAATCAGACACAAATCAGCTTCAGTCACATTTGAGCTCATTTTGGAACTAAGCTGCAAAACATATTCATTTAACTATTAATCCCTAATTTCACAGCCTTTCGTAAGCATTGGGAATTGTTAACAGCAACAATAAGGATTACACTGCAATTAAAAAAAAAAGTTTGAAAATCAGACTATGCAAAAGTGCTATCAGCTTCCTTGATGTTATAACAAGAAACTTTTCAAAGAATATCTCAGCTCTTGGACTGGCCCAAAGCAGCTCAAGAGGTTGCTTTCATGAAGCTGATATTTATAAAGTTGGTCCTACTGTAGCAGCGTACAGCAGATAAGCAATGGAGTATGTCTGATAATGGAGCTATATGCTGGGGCAATTCAGTTCCTGCTTCTGTGATAAAGTGCAAATAGATTAGACCTGTGAGGTCCCAGATTAGTGCATAAGGAAAGCTGGCCAATGCAAATAAGCCTGAAACAGGAACACATTGTTGGGATTTCTGCAAGTTAGCTGTTAATCAAGTAAAACATGGTATATTAGGGCCTTTTAACATGTTTTTGACACTTAGCCTTATGCAGCTGACAGATAAATTAGTCTTCTTTTGTGATTGACTGAGAAAAAAATATACTGTTCATTAAAAAAAGATGAAATAGTGTTATGTTTAATTCGTTATAGATGAAAAAATCATTTGGCTAAATAAATCTTCAAGAAGGAATTGGTATAAAACTAATTCTGAATATAACCACGTGGAATCTGAATGTTTATGATGATTAAACTATTCCACTTTATGGAGGCTGGCATTTTAATATTAATATTCGAGGGATTAAGAATTTATATTGTTCGTTATTAGGAATAACCTTGAAGTTATTTAATATCATAGGTTTAGATTGGAAGGACCTAAAAGATCATTATCTAGTTCCAACCCCCTTGCTGCGGGCAGGGACACCTTCCATTAGAGCAGGTTGTTACAGCCCTTAGATCTGTCTGGCCTTCCTCAGGACTCTCTGCAACACATCTGTGTCCTTAGGCCCCAGGGCTGGATGCAGTCCTTCTCCAGGTGGGGGTCAGCAGGGCAGGATGGAGGCGCAGCGTCACCCCCGTGACCTGCTGGCCGCGCTGCTGTGGGCGCAGCCCAGGAACACGGTTGGTTCCCACATGGAACACGGTTGGTTTTCCGGGCTGAGTGCTCACGGCCGAGTCAACGTTGAGCTTTTTGTCACTGTACGCATCCAAGTCCTCCTCCTCAGGGCTGCTCTGTCTGTTCTCTGCCCAGCCCGTGTTTGTGCCTGGGATTGCCCTGACCCAGGTGCAGGACCTAAATTATGTTGTTTCTACTGCCCCCGCGACTGGCACTGCCCAAATGATACCAGCAGTTCTTCTGATACTCTGCTGAAAGACCTGCGCCCAGTTGAAATGCAGTTCTAGCAGTTATTTCACTATACGTTAAGTATTTCTCTGTGATTAGTAGTTGTATCCTTCAAGTACTGATAGGATGTGGTTTTGTAGAATATAATCAGAGCTTAACAAAACCATATTACTGCATCTGCTTCTTTACATTTCACCCTTTGAACTAATCACCCAATCAGTGACTGGTGATTTTCAGCAAACCTTGTGATAGTAATTGGAAATCGGCAAAATATGCAGAAACATGATTGAGTTAAAATGTCTGTAGGATTACTGTTAATTAGAGAGAAAAATCTTCCTTTGGATTTCCTAATTTGTATCAGGGTACCTTTTCTGTGTTTTGGAAAACTTTTTTTTGACATCTCAAAATATGATACAAGTAAACTGTTAAGTTACTGATAGTTAGCAAGTGATTGATTTCTAATTGGATTTGAAACCTTGACAATTTATCGCAAGTACTGCAGAGTAATAACAAAATTTAAGCTGAGTAAACCAGTCATGGCCTTGAGGAAACTAGTCATGGCCTGTTTTGGACTTTTATTCAAGACTTCAATCACTTATGAATACAGGAAATACATTATTGAAGTGAATATCTTTCCACATCTATCAAAAAAATAAACATATTCATATCAGTACAGCTCTTTAACGAAGTTCCTGTACTGTGTTACAGTTATCAAGTATTTAAAACCTTGATCTTATGATTTTGAAATCTAGAGAAATCTTGCATTGACTTTGATACCATTAACTCAATCATTCTCTGCTTCTGAAGATTTTTTTAATAAGTGCTATGTGATGCAAACAAATTTAATTCTGTCTTTTCTTAAAATGATTCCCAGCTTTTCCATTTTGCAATTCTTTCCCTTGTTAGGAAAGAATAATAGAGCGTCTGAAGGAGCAAAGGGATCGAGATGACAGAGAAAGACTGGAAGAAATTGAATCTTATAAAAAAGAAAACAAGGACCTGAAGGAGAAAGTTAATGCTTTACAAGCTGAACTGACAGAAAAAGAGGTCAGTCTTTTCTTAAAAACCCTCCTCTTCTATCAGTGTCATTATGATGAAAGAAAGTGCGTTAGGATTACTCTTGATTCATGTCAAGTAGTGAAATTCTGCCACTTCAGTGGTCAGCTAAAGAACTGCTATTTTCTTAAGCATTCTTCACAGTCCTCATTTGTACATAAAATATTGCTTCAGTTTTTACACAGTTGTGTGTTGTAATCTCTACTTGGTCCTTTACTTAAACTTCCACTAGGCTCACATACTCCATTGCTGCTCCTGTTTCTGTGTGTCAGTTGGAGAAATAGTTTTCAGTGTCTTTGTACCTCCAGAATATGACACGAGCTTGTCTGTATTTTGAATGTTTCCATGTTTCACTGCATGCCAGCTCCTGTGGTTCCAGTTGTACCCACAAAATGGTGTCTTTTGCTATCAATGCTTATCTTTGAGTCAGCTCCTTTTGGGGGAGGGGGACAGGATCCAGGTGATTGCTAAGTTGGCAATGAGTTAGTGTCCTGGTGACTAGGAATTAACTTTTTACTCTTGGTCATTTTCCAGTCTAGTTTAATCGATCTCAAAGAACATGCATCTTCATTGGCATCAGCAGGGCTGAAAAGAGACTCCAAACTTAAGTCTTTAGAAATAGCCATAGAACAAAAGAAAGAAGAGTGTAGTAAGTTGGAAGCACAGTTGAAAAAGGTAAGTTCCATCTTAAAACAAACGAATGATCAGCAAAACAAAAATCAGCATCCCATACCCTCATTTTGAAATGATGAGCTTATTTACTCTTCTGGAGTAAATCTAGAATCTACCCATCTTATGCTGTTTGCTGATGCTTGCATCAAATACTGCTTTTTCTCAAGAGATTTGTACCAAAGCCACTAGTGAGCCTCAGAAATTGTCCTGAGTGCCTCTGTGAGGGAATTCTGAGAAGCAGCAACAAATAGATGAACTGAGAGCAGGACATTGGAGGGAAAAGGGCAGAAAGAAATTATCAAACCAGCAATTTATATGTATGTGAATTAACACCTCTTTTAGAAGTCAACTGAAATGTTTGCAGTATGAGAAAAAAATTAAAGGCATGTCCAAGAAATGCTGGAATTCCTAATCAAAAAAATCAGCTTCCAAAATGAAAACTCTAGCTAGGTTTTATTTTGATGTTTTTTTGGCTTTGTTGGTGAGCACACATTTGTGATAATTAAGCAAAATGATCAAAAGTTTATCTCAGCTGGCAATTCAGTATTTCTATTCAGCAAGTAATGGAAGCAAGTATTTAAAGAAAACATACAAACCCTGTATTTTATAACATGGTTTTACTTAAATTGCTGCACTAAACTAGATTTTGCTTAAATGATTTGCAAGTGTTTTGATACCATTGTTTCTTTGACCTTTCTCTGTGTTGTTTGGTAATGTCTGCTCTCATTGTTCTCATTACGTATTTGATGGGGTCAGGCATTACGTTTGCCTTCTGCAATTCATGACTAAGTGTACGTCAAACATTTGGGGTTTTTTTAATATTGATACAGTTTTTCATTTTCTGGTAATAATACTTGTACTGTGAATGTTATCACTATTAGCAAAATATTCTGACACTCTTTTTACCCAGGTTGAATAGTATCCTGCTCAGTGATTAAGCATTGTTTCAATAGCCTGACCTGTGAAGAAGGTATTGCAAAGTATAAAGGATACCAGCGTGTAAACCTTATATTTGTATTCTTTTTAAATTCGGAATGAATATGTGCAATTAGGTGCCTGCATTGGATCTTTAGTTGAGAGGAAGGGAAGCTTTTTCAATAAACATACACAAGTGGAAACACAAATACTTTAAGTGTCTGATAGCTTAAAAATGCTATTGATGACAGAATTAAAATATCCAAAGAAAAGGTTTCTCTGGAAGCCATTTCGTTTGTTTTAGTTTGTTAGAAAATATATTTGTTTACTTTGCACTCCACTACAACATATAGTTAATTACAATCTGAAATATCTTTTTTTCTTCATTTAAAAAATATAGTTAAAAGGACCCTGGAAAACCCTCATCAAAATCCTCTTGAAGGTCTTGAAATCCTAAGTCAATTGTTTATGACTGCACATATAAACACATCATACAGTCATGGAAAAACAAGCACTTATAAAAGTCAGAGAGTGTCTGGGATGTCTTTTGTATAAAAAGGGAGCATGTTTCTTGTGTATAAATACAAACAATTATTGAATGAAAGTTGAAAACATAGTAGTTTTACTATATCATAAATACAGCATAAAGCCCCAATGGAAATTCACCTACCATTTGTAGGAGACCAGGTATTTCCACAATAAAATGTAGTTACAACCTTCTTTCTGGGCATGCTTAATTGAACAGAAACAGTGACTGTTAATGACAGTAGACTCCAAACAGTCAATTTCAATTCACATTTTCTTTAATGAAATACTTTATGTTCAAACCTGTAAATACCCCGTGTTAAAAGTAATTGGTCCCCAGAAAAATACCTGCACCGTGTTCTCACTCCTCAGGAAAGTGAGTGAAACAGAAACCTGGGTCGCTCTTGCACACGTCTGGGTCAGGGGAGGAGGGGACAGGGACACGGGTCATAAATGAACTCCCGTGTCCCATGAGGGTGCTCACGTGTGAGCATCGCCCGCTGCGGGAGCCAGAGGCACCTGGCACAGTTTACATCTCCCTTTCAAAACCCACTCCAAGGGGCTGTCTCCTTGAAGAAATTCCATGTAGCTTACACAGTACTCCGCTCTGAAAATATCATAGAGAAGGTCCTTTTTTATGGTGCTGTAAAATAATTATAGTTCAACGTTGGTTTATAAGTTTTAAAAAATTAAACTACAGAAATATGAAGATAGTACTCTGTGCACGCTTGCTTGGAGATAGTTTTGCCTGAGCACTAATGTCAGTGAGTGCTACGTCTGCAGGAAAACATGCACAAGGGGCAAGTCCAAACTAAATCTGTGAATAAAAAACACTCAAACAACTTTTAGAGTTTCTCCTCCCCAGCTTTCCCTGCTTTCTGTTTTTTTGAGACTGTAAGATTAATTTATTGATAATAAAGATGGTTTTTATTGGATCTGGTTAGATCCAGATATTTTTCAGCGCTGCATAACTGGACTTTTTGAATTTTGGCAAGAAAAAGTACGCTGATTCTAAACCCACGATTTTACACATTAGGCATGTATAAAAAATAATAAAGAGGATATTTGTACAAAGTAATTATTCATGTGACTGTGCTGTATTTTGGTATAAAAAGTAATGTTTTAAATTATAGACATGCCTACATTTTGTGACAAATATTATAGATTAAAATTCATTAAAAAATTTAAAAGAAAAAATTCTAAATACCAGAGAATGGTCAATGTTTTTTTCCCAAAATTCCACAGATTTTTTTTGACTTACTTTGTATTGCTACTAATGAAAGAACAGCAGGAATTACCTAATAGGTAGCAAAGTGTTTTATATATATGTGTGTATATATAATCTTTATTATCCACTCTAGAATTTCCTCCTTTTGTTGTTTTTCATTATCTTAAATTTACTTGCTTACTGACATATTTGCAGTTGCTAAAGTACTATTTGCCAAGCTGTACTGTTTGAAAGTCATCCTGCATAGAAAATTCAGTCTTGTATTAAACAAAAGGAAAGTAATAAATTTAATGATACTATTTAATTAATCTTTTATTATTACTGTTTTTGAAGCTTTGGTGATAAATTGCAGCCTCAGCCAAAAGCACTTCTCTTGATTCATTGCTCGAGACCAGCACTTAATGTATCATCAAAAGTGGATACCTTTCTTTATTTCATGGGTTATTTAACTTGAGAAAGGGAAAGTAACACAAACCTTAAATTTCTTACTCCAGCTATTCTTTTTTAGGAGCCAAAGTCAACATTTATGTTTCCCCAGTGCCTCTCACTTTCACCAAGGAATGTTTAGAATCCTAAATTTCTACTTTTTTTTTTTTTAATGACAAGTTCTTCTGTGCAAATGCACTGGTTTTGTTGAGCTAATGCTGTTTTCCTGGATCTTTCCTTCTTTTCCTGTCTGTGCTTCACTCCCTACCAACTTTGCAATGTAGCAAGCTGAGCAGTTGTTCAATCAGATGTACAATCCAGTAAGTTCATTTTTAAAATGCCCGCTGTAACATATGAAAGCATGAGGATCCATTCCCTCACTGTGTTGTGCTCTTCCTCTGTGGAGCTTTGCAGAACACTCCTGATGCTCACTATGCTGTATCCATTATATCTGAATAAATGAACTTTGTGGACTTGAAGGCCATTTTAAGAATCTGAAATGTATTAAATAGGTACATACTGTGTTTCTGAGAAAACAAACATCCTAACCTTTAGGTCCTCAACTTCTCCATTAGAAAAAGCATGCAGAATTTTTTTTTCTTTTGCTTTGCTTTTTAATTCCTCCTCGTGCAGTACTTTATTTGATCCTTCAAACTTATATAACTCCTAATTTATTCAGTTTATCTTCACTGAATGAGTTAATTAGGTGAATAATAATATCTAGGAAATGATGACTGGTAGTATTTTCAAAAGTCCGTATGACTAAAATAGATCAGTTCTGCTCTTGAAATGGTGTATACATTTAGCACATTAGGAAACTTTGTACTTAAGTGAAGAAAATACTGAAGTATAAAATGATGAATGGAGAAGGCAGTTATTGCAAAAGCACAGTATTGTTTTGGCTTGATTAGCATTAACATTCTTGCCAATGCCTACTTTAATTGCACAACATCACCTCTTTTGACTTGACTCCTTTTTTGATTTGAGAAAGAGCAGCAGCAAACATTTTCTCTGCAGAGAAGAGTTTCCTTCTTTTTGGCTGAGACAGTTACGTTTAATGTGCTGTGAGCATCACAGGACAGCAAAATGATGTAACTGTAAGAGCAATTTGAAAGCTGTGGTTTACATAGTAATCCTAGTCAGAATCACTATGTAATTGGGGTAGTGTATATATAGAAGAACTGGGTTTGTAGCTTAAGTAATGTGATACCACACATTAGAGGAGCTATTGCCATCCCTGAAGTCAGTGGCAGCTTTGCCATTAGCGTCAATGGACAGGGATTCCAGCTTTGGAATCCATCATGGTTACTTTTGTAGCTTCTAACCACGTAATGGATATGTCCTGACTTTTGTACGGGAAAGAGAGTCCCACGGAATGTGCTGTGTTTACTTTTAAAGTTATTGGTTACCTGAGTTTAGAATTTAGTCATGAATTGTAGCATGATAGCATAAACTGTGATATTATCACCTCTACCCTCCAGTAGAGTGCTGGAGGAAGAGCTTGTCCCTTTCAGAGATAAACCCCTTTTATTCTGTATCATCTTGGGTCACCCTGTGGTAGTTACATTTCTATTCATATCATTTGCACTGCTCCTGTGCGTGTCTTTTCAGACTGGAGTGTTTTTGCTGTTAGTTTTTAGCTTGGCTTTCATAAATGCTGGCCAGTCATTAGCTCAGTATTAGTGATTCTGCTGTATAGAATTCATTTGTTACTTCCTAATCTGTTTGTGTGCAGTATTCCAAAGTCAGTCCTTTTCTTAATTGTTTTTTCTGCCTTTACGTGCTTAATTTTCTAAAGGACAGCCTGTTGGAAGTTGCAAAACAATGGATGCGAGATCCTTTTCCTTTGGCACCAGGCAACAATCACACTATACACACAAGATGACTTTTTAAATAAACTTTTCTTGCTCACCTTCTTCTCCATATATGAGAATAAGTTGTGGATAGAATTGGACAGACATTTCTTCGTGTTTTGAAAGGTGAACGTTTTGAAATATCCAATGAGATTTTGTGCAAAATTGATTATAAGAAATTACATTATTGCCTTTGTGCTGTAATGAAAATATAAAACTGTACTGAATCTGGAGTTCAGGTGAACCTTTTTCTGAATATTAAAGACTAAATTTTCCAAAATCTTTATCAGGAAAATGTCAGATTAAAATTTAAAGTACTTGCAGAATCCACTATAAATTACTTATAGAAATCGCTACAGTTTAATAAAAACTCCATGAGTTTTAAGGAGACAAAAACATTCAGGTGACAGCATTTTTTTTATTTATTATTGAAAGTAATAAAATTTGAAGGATCTTACAAAGTAATTTCTTGCATGTAAATTCTGCTGTTGCTTTTTTTTTTAAGTACCCACTTGATTTCTGTGTATGTTTCTGTCTAAAGCTTTAAAAATGAAATACTTATCTATCTCTCCATTTCTGTTATGCAGAATAATACATGCATGACTGTACCATAAGATTTTAATAGCCTAAATAATTCATGTTGCATGTCTGTGCCTCGCTCGTGTGGTGTTTCTGTAGGAAATTTCTGTGGTTTACATAAGGAACTGTTCCTTTTCTTCTAAAGCATTAGTAGTGCTTATGAAGCAAAGATCAGAAGAGATATATAATTAATGTAAAAATTTGTGAAATTCTAATGGTAGAGTGATATGCTATTTTTATTGAATTGTAACAATAACATACAACAACACAGTCATAATATTGAGAGTAAAAGCATCATAAAGTGAGGGGGTTAGTTTGAAATTAACTTAATCTGCACACACAAGAGTTGTCATTTGCAGATACAGATTTAAGAAAGCTGAAAAATACACATGGACCAGTTCGTCTTACCCATAAAAGCCCCATAGAAACAGAAGATGTGTTTTCCCAAGTAACGGAGAACTTAGAGAATAAAAGGGGGACAGAAGTTAAACAAAAAAAGGGAGGACAGCAGAAAATAGGCATAGACTTTGTGATTCATGTGATAACCATGCAGCTTCTGTCTAGAACTGATCCAACAGCTGAGCCCACAGCCTTCAAAAAAGCCAAAGAAATCTGCCCTGTCCTGGCAGGAGCAGGGTCAGTATCAACTGAGCTGCCTTTTAACTCCTTTGGGCCTACTGTTTGACTCAAAAGTCAAGTTCCATCTGTCAGCAAATCAACCCTCATCTGTACGCAACAAATTCATAAAGGTGCTTAGTTCAGATCCAAACACATCTTTCAAGGCCGTAAAATAAAATGGGGCCTTATAAGTAATTTTGTGCCTTTGTTCTGGGAGTGTCCAACGGGTTGTGTTTTGCTCTTTTCTGGTATCAGCAGCTTTGCTTACAATGTGAGGATTCCCTTAAAGGGAATTGCAGGTTAAAGTACCACCTGCAGAAACCTCTTTATAAAAATTGGGGTTTTGTTCTTGCTTTCCCTTTTTATCTAAATTTCCTTTATTTCTTCATTCTTTCATACCCTTGTAGAAATCTCGTTCCTGCCAATAGTCCAAGAAAAAATTCTCTAAGTGCTTTGAGTTGAGGCAATCGGCTAATTTGGTGGTTTGCAATACTAGTATTTTTTTTTTTTTTTAAGAATAACCTTGTAATAACTGAATGCTTACATTGGTCTATATGTGACATTATGGATAACTGTGCTGCACTTCAAAACCCTGCACAAGTTGGAAGCTTAATCACACTGGATTTAATCATACCTTAGAAGTTCCACTTCATGTTGGGGAAAGGCAGTGACCCAGTTTGTGCTGCAGAATGTTCCAAAAACACGTCCCACAAATCTGGAACAGCATGAGTACCACAGAAAACACAAGGACTGAAAATACTTTTGCAGCTTAATGTTGCTTTCCTTAGTGTGCTGTTGAGCAAAGATTTAAAGTGCTAAACTGAGGAATATATCTGTTATTTCAGGTGATGATTTACTTATCAGCTGTGCAGTAGATAATTTGTTCAGTACATTTCTGAGCTGCTGTGTGACAGGAATACTCCACGGTAGTAGAACATTTGGCATCTCTACATTGGCGATGCCATTATGTTCTTGCACAGTTATGCCGTTTCCTTGTAGAAAGTCTAATAAGTCTAATGTGGCAATAAAACATAAAAAAAAAAGGACAGGCCTCTCTCTCTCACCTGCGCTGCTTCTTGTCCTGGATTAAGACAAGGGTAGAGGTGCAAGGGGGAAAAAAGTTTGGGCTCAGTTCCTTTTTGCTAAAGTGAAGACTGTTTAGAGGAAGGAAGGTGGGTATTTTTCCTCTCTATGAAACGATGGAAGCAAGGCTGGTAAATAAGTTAATTGTGTACCAAAGTAAAGGGAAGGGACAGAAAGGTGACAGGGAAAAATATGAAATAGCAATAGCCTTTAGAGGGGAACTGTGGAAGTCTGGATTTACCCTTGGGAAAGGAGGAGAAATCTGAAGAACAATAGTGAACAACATGCTTTTTGCATAAGTTTCTTAATGTCTTGAAGGTGGGAGTTGGGTTGCATTTTTTTCTAGAGTGAATTTCCCTTTTCCAACCTATGGAATTATTTTTATTCCTTGAAAAATTACTCAATGATAAAAAAGTGTATAATATCATAATATCAATGATGAACAAAGTGTTTTCTCAAATAGTTGGCCTTGAGCATAAGTATTACATTGACTTCAAAAATTACAAAGCTAGTTGAAAGTAAATTTCTTGACACACTTAATAACTGGTATAAAATAAATCCATGTTTATTATTAAGGAAGATTATGAGGCTGAAAAGGAATCTGTTGCTGGCATCTCACCCAAACAGTAAAATCAAGGTACTCCTTGAGTGTTACCTTGAAAGAAGTTCTGTGGTCAAAAAGTCCTAATATGCATGGATTTCAGGACTGGAGCATGTATTATTATCAAAACAGAGATTTTGAAGAGCAAGGTCAGTAGGTTTATTAGGCTCCTCATGTCATTCCCTTGGCTTCTTTTGGTAATGAAATATTTCTTCTA
>VYZQ01022339.1:20225-30530 GCA_013400655.1 Mystacornis crossleyi
CTAATAACTCTCCAAATGAGTTAGACTGAATACTATATCCACTTCATATTCATTCCAGAGTGAGCAACCCAGTCAATCTCCATATTTATAAATTTCCTGCGTCAATTATTCATTCAAGACAGAAGTTTGGATCCTTAAATGCTCTTGACCTTGAAGTCCTGGTAACTAAGTGTTCGTTTAAACACCTCAGTGTATTAGTTTCTACATCACATTGGTTGGGGTTTTCTCCCTTTCTTTCTATATTTTAGAGTTTGTGGTAAAAGACCTGTTCTTTCAAAAAACTTTGGAAGGCTTAACTTGTCTCACTAACCAATTTGTTAGGGTTTGATTTTTACCTTTCATCTGCTTTGAAAAGTGTTTTGTTGTTTGGGTTTTTTCTTTTGTCTTTTCTTTTTTTCCTGTTTCATGGGAGCATTGTGAAATACAAAGTTCCCGTGAGTGACATGCAGCCCTGTGCCATGGACAGGACTGATCTCAGGGTCAGAGGACCCCAAAGGCTGTTCAGATTTAATCAAGACAGCAGCCACTACCAGCTCCAATCATGTCAGTGAAAGGTGTAATGAAAAATTTGAGGGTCTATCCTGTAGCTATGGCCATACTGCTTCCTCCATAGCACAGCATCACTGGTGATATAGAGCTCTTATCTGCTCTTATCTCCTCCCTTCTGAGCTGGGACAGACCTTTCCAGGCAGCTTCAGGCGACATAAAGGTAAAATACAGTGGACACCCACATATGGCTGCTCAGTACCTGGCAGACCTTTTTTTTATCTCTTTTTGTGCAAAAATCATATCCCTTCTCAATGATGACACAATACATGTTCTAAATTCCGTCTATGACAAATAGACATAAATCCTGTAAAATCGTATTCTAATGAATCCTGGCCCATTTATACCATATTATCACCTGCCTCTCTAAGATTCAAGTCACCAGCTCATCTTCTGAAGTAAACCTCTATACATAAGCTGTCCTTCACTGGAAAAAATAGACTTCGGCAACAGTTTTTCAATCTCATTTTCCCAAGGCTGAGTTTCCTGAACAGTAGGCTTTGAAAGTCAATGGAATCTTTTAAAATTAATAAAGCAAATCTTTCATCTTCTGTTTGAGGATCATTACATTTAGGGGTGGATTCTTCCGGTTTTTATAAAGATGCACATTTTGTCCCCTTAAGACACCACAAATTGTCTTGATCTAGATAATATGACCTTCTTCCTAACATTAATTAATCCTTCTTTACTGAGAAAACATTTTCCCACAGAGTATTTTTCCTTCCCTCTGGCAAAGTAGCCAACCAAAATAAGAGAGAAGAAAAATCAAATCTCTTGCACAAAAGTGGGTGAGTGTCAGACACACACAGGGGCACCCCACAAGAGTCTCTAGGAGAACCCGGAGCATATGGGGACCAGAGATCTGCTTCATTTCTTCTCCAGGTCAGGCTGTCTGTTAGCCTTTAAGGGTTCTGCAAGCCTGACTGCAATGTATAACACTGAAGTTAAGATCACTTGAGTCAGGAGCACAGATAAAATCAATGTCTTACAGATGCTTACATTTATCAGTTGAAGCGGTCAAATTCTTCATGATATGTGATACATTTGAAAGCATTTTCTTGTGATTGATTTCTCTGCATTTTCTACTTTCAAGGCACTGATGAAATCACAGATTTTTGAAAAGGAATTGCTATTCAAACATACGGTGTTTGGGGGATTTTTTGCTGCATATATATATATATATATATGTATACACACTCAGGCCTGATGATTTGAACAAAGCACAGGAAACCTTTATTTAGTTTTCCTAGTTAGTTAGCCTGTATCACTGAGAGATCTAGGAAAAGAAATAGCAGTTTTTCAGGTAACAAGTTGCTATTTCACATCACCCAAACTACACTGCTGTGCCTATGACTGTGTGAGCATTACTACCTGCTGTCCAATGTGAGCAAAAAAGTGATTTCCTCCCAGCTCATTTCAGCTCTTCATCAGAGGAAAGCAGTGCACCAGCTGCTCAAGCAGAGGGACCCCAGCTCACCCAGTTGCCAGAAGAAATATTCATGGAGCCACAGCCTCGGGAAGCATTGCCACAGAAGCCTACAGCAATTTAGCTGGCTATCAGAAAGCTGTTTTGCATAGTAGGGGCAAAAACTGGTGAAACAGTTGATTTTTTTCATCTTAGTGTGCTGAACTGGCCCTGCAAAAGTCCACAGGAGAGCTCCTACCAGGAGGAGGAATGTGAGCCTGGAATGCAGGTAAAGGTGTGGTGGGTGTCAGGGGATGGATTGGTGTTAGAGCACCCTTAAGAGAAGAGGTATGTTATTTTCTAAGACGTGAGTTGCCTTTTGCCTTTGGATGTTGATCACAGCTTGGCTGATGTGCAGGAATCTGTCAGACCATGATCTCCCTTATGTTGATACATTAGGTTCTCAAACAGATCACACAAATTATCTAAATCACCCAAATCATCTAGCATTGTTTTTATGCTTTGGCTAAACTTATGACACTAGTGAACTACAAGGTGCAGAGGTTAAAAAAAAAAAAAAAAGGACAAAAACCGTGCTTTCAAATTTAGCAAAACCTGTTCTACAGTCCTGTTTGTCTCAGCAGTTTCCACACCAGGATCCCTTCTGGCAGACAAACACATCAATCTCATAGCAAGTTTTGAGTGATTTCCATCCCTCCCCAAAATTATATCAACAGCAACCCAACCTTCCAAGTGCTTCTCAAGGACAGGTTTCTGACTCCAAGGCTGTCTTCACGGGGGACAGCTTGCATGACTCATTGTATTCTGCCCCTTTAGCCACGGCACTATGTATCCTTGTGTGCCAGGCTACTGTGACAGTCCTTCCTCTGAGGAAGGACCAACCTGAACTCTCAGCGCTGGATGGGGCTGGCTCAGCTCTGGCTCTGTGTGGCAAATAACCTTGGATGGGATTTATTAATGTTGTGAGACTCTTTCACCAGAAATCTCTTAGGCAGACTCTGACACCAATCCCAGTTTCCCATCCTGAGATAAAAGGGCTCCCCCTTTTATTTCATCCTCATGGTCTTCGTATTAGTTGTTTGGATTTAAAATATTACACAGGGTAAGTTTCTTACCCCAAAGCTGCTGTTTGTTTCAGTGACCCTGACAACTTCTCTACATTTACCATCTGTTCCAGAAATTGCTTTACCTGGAGACTTTTCTTAGTGTTCTCTTCCCCACGAGCAGGAACACTGCTCCCAAACTCAGCTGAGGTACCTCAGGTAGATGGAGCGCAGTGCACAACAGGATAAGAGTCCTGTTGCATCTCACAGAAATGAAGTAAGGCGACATATCACAAAGATTCTGAGACCTTCACATACGAGTTTAGTATGAACTGTAGAACCATCACAAATAGGATGGAAAAGGACCTTGAAAAATCCTCTACTTCAATATGTAAAACAGGTAGACCAGCACAGTTTCTGCCATTCCTTTGCTCTTCATTCATCTTGTCTTTCCTTCATCCTCTCATTTTCTCTGTTCACATCATCGTAGCTCTGGAGCTGGCTTCTTTAACCCCTCAAAGCAGCTGGGAATACAGTCTGACTGCAAGGTGCTACTACAGGGAATAAAGATGATTGTAATAAATAAGGAAGCAGAAAACTACTGCAGATGAAATAAAATGCAACACATGACTCATTAAATATTGAACTAAACTCAGACTGCATAGCCAGACTCAATCTGTTTTTACTGATGGTAAATGATAGGCTTGTATAATTTTCAGTATCCTGATGGATGAGATGGCATCAGTTGTTTAGGTTGAGCAAGACAGAGTGAAAAGGGTGCATTTTACTATTCTCACTAAAAGGCCAAATCCTCTAAAGTGCTGAGGACTTGGGAGGCCTTGCTACCTTTCTGGCTGGACTCTCGATTTCTCCAGCATTAATAAAAGCTGCGGAATTTTGGAGCATTTTGGTTTAGGCAGTTTATAAAAGGTTCTCAGATACAAGCTTGAGGATTGATTACTCTTGTCTGTTTTTAATGATAATTAACGATGTGGGTGGGAATAGACTTTTATAATTACCAGGCCACTGAAATTAAAAAGAGAGAAGATATTCCCTAAAACTCTTAGACACCACTTCCCTCCAGCCAAAGTCACCACCACATAGTGACTGTGGGGAGACATGCTTTGCTGCAAGGGAGAGAAAATAAAAATTAACCTCTGATCTACAAAAGCACTGGAGCTGCTGGCAATTAAGTTGTTATTTAATAAGATGCCATGCTTTGAGCCACTAAAATTAAGGGCTGGGGGAACCTCTCTGCCACGTTGCTCCTTTTGTCACTCAGACTCAGACATGGCAGCCACCTGAGGAGGTTAGAGAGCTGTAATTAAATTAATAAAGAACAGCCCGGCTACTAGAGAGGAAAACAAAGAGAAGAGTGATTGCAAGTAATTACTGGACATATTGGTGTAATTTAATTATTTTTTTTTCTGCTCTTGAGGCTGGTAATTTTTTTGCTGCTCTTGTTCTTGATGGGGTCTCCAGCTAGAAATCACCCGCCAAGCCAGTTTTTCATCAAAGGTTAAAAAGAGGTTGAGATGACAGTAGAAGTGCCAGCATCTCTCAAAAATGTGGAGAATTTTTTGCCAGATGACTGAAAATGTAAGAGATTTTTATGGGGTTTTTTTTAGGAAAAAAATTACCTTTCCAAACAAATTTTAGAAGAATAAATTTATCATCAGTTTCCACTGGAACTCCTTTCCTTAATAAAATTGACTATTTCTAAAAAATTTTTTCCTGCAAGTATACCTTCCTGGGTGGTAACACGAGGCCACTGTGTTAAAGAAAATGTTGATTGAGATGCTTCAACAACAGCTGCTGTTCAAACCACATGTGACGTGTCTGGCTTCTTGCCAACTCCTTGTCAACTTCCTTCCTGAAACTGGCATTCATCTTTCCAAATACATGAAGACGTTATTGTCTGTTGTTAAGCCCAGACTTTAAATCATTGGTGCTTGTGAAACTTCTCTGGCCTGAGGTTCAATCCTTTGCTCCATGTTTGATGGACTAAGTCAGAAACACATCTTTGGATCTCAGCTTGCGTACTCTATAGCTGGAGCAACATGTTTTTCACAGCTTCGCTCCCCACCACCCTCAAGCCAGTGATGTAAGCTGTAGCTTGTTCAAAGGCTTAACAGGGAATCAGTCTTATGACTCACAGTTCACCATTGCGCTCAAGGCAGTGTTCTGTGCCTTTTCATATAAACATGTCAGGTGGTTTATGCAGAACGCAGCCCCAAGTTGAGTCAGTGTGGGTAAATGTGTTTGTAGAAAAGCATCATATTCATGTATCTTTGGATGGAGCCCAACTCCCACCATGGAACTCAGAACTGCTCCAAGCTTAGGGCATTTGAAAGATGTGAGACCTTTAGATGTAGAGATTTGTTTCAGCTTATCAGAAAAGAAAGCCACCTTCAAGATTTAGATCTATATCCCCATAACAGCCTGTTCAATGTCCCCAAAAGTGTTTTGATCTGCAGCTTTTGATGCTGGCTCACTTGCATTTGCTTATCAGGTTTGGTTTCCTTCATAATTAGAGCATGCATATCACAGCTTGAACTCCCTGGCCTTGCTTTCCAAACCTGTAGGGTGAATTACAACCCCTCCTGAGTAAAAAAAATGAAGCACTGAGTGAGTCTGTTTTTGATTTTACCGAAACTTTCCAAGGAAGTGGGCCTTAAAATGGCAGTGTTCTCCATCTAACAAGATGGCTGTCAGTTTTAATGTGGGGCAAAAGGTTATGGTAACCTACAAAAAAATTGGGGTTTACTAAATGATTTGAAGGAAGCAGACTTCAGCCATGAGGTATATGTTAAAGCAGAACCCCAAGCATCCCAGGTGAGTGGAGCGATCATGGGTGTTGAAGAGGCAGAGAGAGAGGGTTGATCCTCTAGGCAATTCAAATATTTTTTCCTAGTCAAACAGAGGAGGACGTAGGCCTGATGGCCCGATGGCCCAGAGAGGAGTCCAGTTTTCTGGTTCCCAACCTTGAACACCATGCAACTTCATCAGTCAGTGGAATAACAGAGAACAAAACCAAGCTCAAACTTTTGCCTCAGGGACCTTTGCAATTTTCTGTTGGGATTGCCTTTCCCAGAAGCTGGTATTTGAAAGAAGACACTTATATTTCACTCTTCCAGTAAAATGGCATCAGGCAGCAGGTCATTTCTATCCCTCAGTTTTGCAGCTCTCGCACAGACAGTTAGCCACACTGGGAAAAGCAGGAATTGTGGAAGCCTGACTTTAAGACTGATCCTGATGAGTCTTTTATCAGACTACTACCCATTAGTAGGTTAGTGTGCCCTCTCCATCCATCTATCTCTCCCTGTGTAGCTCAAGTAACACAGCCCTCTGGAAGGAAACAGGGATGCTATTATCTCCTCAGCACTTTGAGGTTTTGCTAGTGGTAGGGATATTTCTGCCTTTACAATCCTCCTGTAAGCTCAAATTCGGGTTACAAAGTGTTCGACTTTGCCTTAATTAAGCGCAGAAGAGCAACGCTGCTCTCTCCAGCAGCCGCACCAGGACTTTTCCTGCCCGTGGTTCTGAGAAGGAAACTCTTTGAGGGTATTACACAGTTGAGTAAACAAAGAGAACAACTGTAGCAGCTCTGCCCTGAAAAGCCCTGAGGCTCAGAAGGAACAAAAGGAAGAGGATCCGTTTAAAGTCCTTACATTTAAGAGAATTGCAAATAACCTGTGACTGCTAATGTCTTGACTGAAAGTCATTTCCTGAGCACACTGAAGGGAGTGATTCTGGACCTTTTGGGAATCCAAACTTATAGTGCTGAGGGACAGTACACGAACAAAGTTTTAGTACCTCACAACTCCAGCACAGATTCACTAAACCTCAACTGGACAACAGCAGCATCTGAACAGTTTCTAAGGTGTCCAGCTCCATTTTTGGATAAATCCTGTTCAGAGGAGCACCACAGCCCAGTGCAGTTTTGTCTTAGAATGTATCAGTGGGAAGGCCGAAAAGGATACTTAGTATCCATTAAACTACTTATTCATTCATTCAAAATTAAATCGCAAAGAACTGATCAGAATCAGAAGCCAAATTTAGAAACATTTTGAGAAACTTCCCTGCAGGGCCTTGAGGACTCTCTCTTCAGGGCTCAGGCTCATAGACATTCCTGTGGGGATGCTCAGAGGTTGCTTCCTCCCACTTGGCTCCTGCTGGGAGCTTTACATCAGGGTCCCAGTCTCAGCCTGTGGCCTCTTACAGGCTATAAACTGTCCTTCTGCTTTTTAAAAGTAATGAGGCATTTTGTGGCCAGGCGGAGAACTGATGTGTTTTCAGAATTGTACATTGCCCAGATATAAATCTGTGGGTTCAAGTACTATACGAGAAGTAAAACCAAAACACTTGCCTGCATAAGATGCTTCAGTCACTGAGGAGCTGCGAGACAGCCCCTGCTTTAACCAGAGACAGAAATAAGGCCAGATAGGTCTGGCTGACCCAGCAGGGTGAATGGGGCCGTGCCTGATGCCCAGATATCACTGTTGTTCCCTTCAAGTCTGGATTGGTGCTGCTCAGCACTGCAAATACAGGTAGCTGTGCTCGTGGTTGGAAGCTGACAAAAAGGCTACCAGTAAATATTTGTCATTTCTACCCAGGGGAGCTGCAGGGGCTTCCAGGGTCACACTCGTTTCTGGAATGGAGCAGGTATTTTTGTTGGTTTTGCAAATTTCCTTGGTCAGAAGAGGGAAGAATTGCCACACAGGTGATTCAGTGCAGGCTGGAAAGTGTATGACTTTGACATATTCATCTTCTGCATTTTTTCTTCTTCTTCTGTTCAGGTTAAAATCTTGGATTTCCTGAAGAAATTTACTTTAATGGGTCAAAAAATGCAGCTGTTGCATTTTAAGTAGCATAGTCTGTAGCTGACACCCTTTTGAGTTAGAAAAGCATGCAAGCTAGGAGGTATGCAGTTCCATCATCCCTCCTAACAAAGATGCAGAAAGAGTCAAGCTGTGACCGCTGGTTAGAAATTATGCCCTCAGGTTAACCTAAACGTTTTAATCAATCAGGTACTTGAAGGGAAAGGGAGGTTAGCAGGAAGAAGAGTAGAAATGCATTTAGCAAGGGAGAAGGGATTACAGGAGGTGAGAGAGACAGAGGTTAGCACCCGTGAAACAGACAAAGGCTATCAGACGGCAAGGTGAGAAGGAGGGTGTCACACGACAGAAAATCAACCTTTTTTTTGAGTTTGCATCGCATTTCTGCAGCTGGATATCAGTGTTCTTTGACCCTGCCTAAGCAACACCCTGGCATGAATGGAACCTCTGCCATGAGGAGAACCTGCCTTGTCCCCACTCTGGGAACGCTGAGCCCATTCCTCATGCCATACACAGAGGTACAACACCAAACTGATCTGCACTTCAGTCGAAATTTTGCAGTCATTCCCCAGCTGTTTTATTTCAGCCTTAGAACATCACACAGCGGCTGAATGGCAGCTTTTCACTCTGCTTGCTCTCCTCTGAAGAAGATATTTGTTTGAGTACTCACTACATCCGGCTTTCTTGTTTGCGCCTTTGGTTTGAGTAATTGCCTTAATCTGAATTTCAAGGCTGACACTCTGCCTGACCCTTTTCTACTCACTTCGATATTGTTTATGGCATCCAGCCTTCTTACTTTTTGTTTTAACTAAAAACTACAGCAGCTTAACAAGCCACTTCTACATCAAATTTATTTCCAAAAACTACGCAGGCATGCATGCATGTTTATGTACCACAGGATTTAACTTCTGGCTTCCAGTACTCTCTCGTATGCATGTACATTAGAAATGGATTTCTAGAAAATAGAAATCTAATTTCCATGGATTTATGGAAATAAATCCATAGATTTATGGCAAATAACTCAATTAAAATATTTATCTTTTAGTTGAAAGTGTGTCCCCTAAAAGCATTGCAGCAGCTACTGCTTTTCTCACCAATTCACCACTCTTTTTTCACCTCTCAGCTGCTACCACTGAAGCAAACTCTCCTGGCCCTGGGTAACAGTGATTTGGTATCCAGGTGCACATACACGTGTGCAGATGCGGTAGGTTTAATTGCTGTTTGCTTTGCAATGTAAGCCTCTTTAATTTTCCATTTGTTAAATAAGGAACACGCAGCATTTACATAATTAATTTGCTCAAATAATTTAGCAATTGAGCTCATGATCTTTGTGCCTGTTTCAGAGGCCACTTCCCAGCTGCTGCAGCCCCGAGTACTCCCCTGCAGTGCATCACTGCTTTCTCCAACAAGAGCACACTGACCTCCTTGAACTTTCTCTCACACCTACCCTGCCAAGCTAGTTTGCAGCTGAACTCTCTGATCCTCTAATCTCATTATCTCTTCTTCCATGGCTCCCTCATCCTGCCCTCTCAGTCTCCTTGCTGATCTCTTGGCCGCCTCCTCCCGCATCCATCCATTCTCCCATTTCAGCCTTCATCTGACCTACTTCCCCACTCCAGCACCATCCCACACTGCTCCAATCATTCCTATGCTGTTTAGCAGGCTGCTGTGCATCTGTCCTCTCCCTCAGGTCCTTTGTTCCCTGATACCATCTTTGGACCACAATGTCAACTGAACACTCGCTGCAAGAATTATAAAGATCCTTTCATGAAAGAGAACAGATGTAATAACAAAATAGCAGCTCAAAGTCTGAAAATATCACTGAAAAAAAATGTTGCTATATTGGAGAAATTGATTAAGACCTGCAAAATATGTTTAATCCTGATGTAGATTGGGTTATCCAGAAAATAGCAATAGAAGGCAAGCATACCCTTCCTAGTTGTGAATATCTGATTTATATTTTAATAGTATACGTATCAACATCTATAACAAGACTTCCAGAACAAACACACAACTGACTATTTACATGTATCTCAAGTCCGGAGGGATATGTGTGTGTGTGTGATGTTAGTTACAGGGATGTTGGAAGGAGATGAGGATCACCTGGCATACAGGCACATAAAGGTATCTGTCATTATGTCAGGATTTCATATCAGTCAAGGGTTACAATACTTGCATAAAAACTCTGTCAAAACAAAATTTCAACTGGCTGGTTGCAAAAAAAGGACATCTTTAACTTCAGCCGGTTTGAATTTCCTGTATATTTATAAAAATAAAATGTTCCTTTCATGCTTGAAGTAATTCTTTTTTCTGTCAGCTGGTTGGATTCTTTTTCTTGTGGAATCCAGATGAATCATGAATGTTCCTTGGCTGACAACACAAATTGTCTTTATGTTTCATAATGCAATCAGAAATTTTCTTGGGATGTATTTGTTGGGGGATTTTTTGTTTT
>VYZQ01022343.1:21911-40910 GCA_013400655.1 Mystacornis crossleyi
CTTCTCTGTTTCTCTTGGGCTGTCTCCAGGGGTCCAAGGATTGCTAAATTTGCTGCCATTCTCCACCATTATGTTGCAGTGTGGTTTTCCTGCAAACATCTCTGGAGGCAGTCTTGGCTCCTGGAAGAATCGAAAAGATGACATTTGATAGATGTTCATGAATATTCTTTTATTGTTTCTTCCCCAGCATCTCCGTGTGGGGGCCGGAACCGGACTCCTGTCCCTCCGGGAAAAATCCCATATTCCCCGGGCAGGGGAACATGAAAAAACCAATGAGAACAGGACTAGGTTACATGTGACCAAAGAGCAGGGAAAACCCTGTATGTCCCAACCATCCCAGGTGCCCCTTTCCCCAGGGGAAGAGGGGGTGAGCCCCAACATTTAGGGACTATCTAAGGCTGATGGTTGTCTGTCTGACGTTCAAATAGTAACAAAGACATTTTCACAAGGGAAACTATATCCAGATTTAATTTTGAAAGGGCAACAATTGTGGCAGAGCAAGAAAATGAGCTGACACTACACATGCTGATGACTACTATTTTCAAAACCTGTCTGTCCGAACAGGCCAGGTAATTTGTGATGCTGAACTCAAGCCCATCTGCCCTGAGAATTAAGATGGGAAGAAGTGAAACAAATCTGTAGCCATCCACACACCCACCTTTTTGTGGATGAACAATGGGTTTAGGTGTCTGGCTCCCATCAGCCCTCTCTCACACGCTCTGCAGAGGGTGATGATGACCTTTGCTTCAGCATGTGCATGGTAACTCTGAGACATCGCACAATGATGAACTCACTGTCTAGCCACTGTACAGCTCTTATGCATATATTTCAGTCTCAGAAATCCCAGACAGAAATATGAGCCCTCAGGGATGTAAATCACCATTTTCTCATTGAATCCTAGGGCTGATGAAGCTCAGGTTGGCTTCAAGCCTGTACAAGAACAATGGAGATATTTGAGCTGTGGTTTTAAACAAATCTCTTCAATATCTTCAGATTGTGGAGGTTTCAGGTGTAGAAAAGGCATGACCAAAAGAGCTGAACAGATAATAGATTTTTGTATTTCTAAATATTTTTTGTATTCCTATTTCTTGAAATCATTTGCCAGATCTTAGCATGGAGTTCATCTTAAATGTTGAACTGCTAGTATTTCTAGGAAAGCAATCCTTTTCCTATCTCGTTTTAGTTTGGTAAATCAGGACATATCTTTTTATTTCATCTCCAAATCACAAGTTTTCTGGATTCGGTTCTTTCTCAAGCAGAAAAATACCCATCTCCACACTGGCATGTTTCCAAATGCAGTGCCTTTCAGCCTACAAAAAAGAATAAGCGAACAATTCCTTTCCATCTCAGAGCACTTTACGTTTACTCAACATGCTCAGTGCATTCTTGTACTGACTAGAGATGGATGAAAGTGAGACAGCTGTACTGCCAACAACTTGTTCTAAACATCATCTTTCTTTTTTTCCCTTGTGACTGTGTATTTTTCATTTTAAGGAAGTTTTTTTGCTCACTATTCAGAAGCATCAGTACTGAATATAAAACTATGGTCTACGTCCAAGAATGTCATGATATGACATTTATGCTGTAATAAATTTTATCTTTCATGCTTGTCAAGGAAATAGTTTGTACCATTTAAGGGAGACCAAAGGAAAGAACCATTAGTGGAATTTCACTAGAAGTTTTGTTCCACATAGAAGTAATGTGGGGAAAAAACATATGAAGTTCAATACCCAGGATGCTCTCCCTTCCACCACAGCATCACTCACCACCTCTGCCTGTGGGTGATGTTTGCCTAACGATTATTACTATCATATGAGTTCTGCTTCAAAACTGCTGTGCATGAGCTAGAGCTGAGTGCTATCATGGAAATGAATTATAGTGGGAAAAGTATTAATAAGTTTCAAAGTTATAGATCCAAAACCTGTGCTTCACTGCTGTTTTCTGCTCCACCCAAGCAGGCACTACTTCTCTGCAGCTGATGAAACCTGCATGGGAGTTCTCTCCACTAGAAAACTGTCATTAGGAAAAAGTAAGAAAATGTGAAGTTTTTAATCTCAGAACAGTTGAATATGTTGCCCATGATGGTTTTGTTCAGCTTCTACAACTTTTTGCCTTCACTCTGCTATCAGCTTTAGAAACATACTTGAAACATCTTACCAGTTGCAAATCAAAGATGAATTTTTCTTACAATATTTATTTTTTCTCATGAAAGTTGTCATGTACTCTTAAAGAGGGAATTTTTCCTGGTACTGGGGAAATTCAGGTTGATGCAGATCAGCTACGTGCTTAACTGCTTGTGTTCAGGACTTGGATGCTTTCTCACAGAACGTATATTGTAGAGTCAGGTTTGCAGCATAGCTTGAAAAATTGATCAAAACCAAGCTAATCATTTTAGAAAACAAACAAAAAAAGATGGGCAGAAAATACTGTTTGTTTAGAGTAAAGGTGTTTAAATGAGAGGTATTTATGTGTCCTTCAAGGTAGAAACTGGAGGAGCGGTTCATGACTTTCTTTTGTTACCAGGTAAAACTGCTTAAATGGGAAAAATCCAAGTATTTTCATTTAAAAGCTTCAGTAGAAACATTTGCCATTTGTGAGAAAAGAAGATCAGTGTCTCTAAACCAGAATGCTAGTCAGTTAGTGACTGCAACTCTTCTTTTACAATATGAATTCATCCACCCAGATGGATTAAAAGAGGCCAGAAAATTTAAAAAAAAATTGAAACAATGTCCAGTGTTAATAAGGTGCCTTCCTCCACTCCCACCAAAAAAAACCACCAAAAAAACCCCAGCGGGTGAGACTTGGTTTTGTCTCAGAATAGTTGCATGGTTCTGGTTATTGAAAAAAAAAAATCCACAAAAAAACCTTGAAAGACTCTGCTATGGATGATATTCATATTCACAGCATTTATTCTTCGGGTGCGCCTCATCCTGTGCACAGAACAAGACAGACATCCCTCGGAAGAAGAGGGTGGAAGCTTGTATTTAAATACAGAATTGCACCTGAGAACTGAATCACAGCATGCAAACACAAATGTGCCATGACAACCATATGTTTCAATTCTTGATTTCTTCATTATAAGCAACTTGAAGAGTTAGTAAATACAAGTATGCTTCTACATACTGTCTGTCATTCTAGTCGATATCCATTTTTGGGAGTATGTTAAATTCCCCTAGAAAATACAGACTAAGTCACAGTGCCATTTTCCCACATAATTTTAGATATAAAATTTTCCATTAGTGCATTAGTAGTGCATACACAGATGACTCTGCTCCACTCATCCTCCTCTTTTATTTTTTTTCTCAGCTTGAAATCAGTAAAGTTTTAAATATTCTACCTGTCAGATTAGATTTATTATATACTCATGAAACATATTAAAGCAGTTAAGCATTTTTTTATTGTTCCTTACAAATATCTCATCATAACAGTGAATTTAATAACATTAGGTTTGGACAGGAAGGACTAAGTAACAGGAAATAACCTTATTTTGGTGTCTCCAAGTATGAGGCAAATAATACATATTACTCAATTTCCCTGTAGCAGATATGATGTTTTTTGTAGGAATAAGAAATTAGAAAATTAAAAATTTCCTCTTCTCTCATTTTAATATGTTTTTCTTATATGAAATTTGACCATGTTGGATCAGTGTTAGGAAAGGAGAAAAGAAAGATAAAAAGCTACAGTTTACAGACAAGCAAGAAAAGCAAGCAAGCTATTCAGCATAGGAATACTTTGTCTCCTTAATGGATTTCTCTGATTGTACAACTCCATCGGAAGAACAGTAATGAAAGAGCAATGTGATACATATGCCTGGTGAGACTCAGGCAATGTAACAAATTACTTTATAGGTGACATTTTGTGCCTTTTAAAGAATATTTTTTGTTTATTATTGCCTTAAGCTTGTTCAGTGTGCTCTATTTATATTTGACTTTTTTTCTCGTGTCTTCTATAATAGGGGTTCTGTCGAATAGAAAATAGTGAAGATGCCAAAGCTAACAATAGAAGAGAATTTAGAAACAAAGTTTTAATCCAAGGCAGACAGGTCCTTACTTTTTCCAGCACTGAATACCAAATGGTTCCTGCTTATTTCAGGGTATAAGAATCACAGTTAATTTTTCCTCTGCCACAGGGTAATTACAATTTTGTCCCAACCTGGTGCACTGGGAGCACAGCTGGACTGTAAGCACTGGAAACCACTTAACTGGAGTGTGACATCACTGTGACAGGACTGGACAACTGGCCATCACTAAACTCAAGATATTTGCAAGCAGTTTTACTTTTGAATTTATTTATTTTTGCTGTTACCCCTTAAAAATAGCTCTTTCCACCCAATTTACTTTGCTTTTCAGCCTTCTCCTGTTCATTGCAGTGGTGTACCTTGCAGAATGAGGCAAAGTTCAGTCAGACATGCAGGTCTGGTCCCTGCCAAGTCTACATCAGGCTCAGCACAGGGCTCTTGCCTTGCTCTGTGGGGAGTCAGAGGGTGACGAAATGGGGATGAATTCCTTGCAGCACTTCTCCCCAGAAAACCATGCCAGAAACTTGTATGTAATCTCTAATGTGAGAGAAGGGGTTCTGCTCATTCATAAAACTTTTCCCAGCTTTGTTCCAGGAAGTATTATACAGTACAGCACTAGACAGAGCTCAGTTTAGCAGCCTGTAATATATTTGTACTTGCCTGTGCCCTTACACCTCTATTCCACTGAGCACATTTCCTCCTGCAGGAAGACACGTGGAATTTTGTTTGCAGTTTGTCAGTGGGGAAATTGCATGAGAGTCAAACATTTCTCACTTGTAGGTTTGAATTACACTGTTATCCTGCTGTCTGCTGTGAAGAGTTTTTAAGTGGAGTGTTTACCATTAGAGCCTCTCCATGTAAATTATTTACTATTGACAGTGGTAGCTAGTAGGGAACATTTTTATGGGATATGGATTCATAATTACACTGTTAGTTTAAGTATTAAAGCTTTTTTTTTTGATAGCTCACAGAGAGTATTTTTTTGGTTTTAAAACCGTAGGAGATGTACGAGAAATCTGACCTATCATGTTGTCTCTGGCTCAGGAGAGGCAATGTGGAATGAATAATAATAATAAAAAGGCAAAGAATTATTTTCTCTAAAAGCACTTTAATCTGAATCCATGGACAGATGGCCAAAGCAAAAATTATTGTGTTATTTTGAAAGGTTTGTGTGGCTGCCTGGAAGCTATTGTCCCTGCAGCAGGGCAGGCAGGGGGAGCTGAGAAAATTCTCCTGGTGAGCTTCTCTGAGAAGTCAGCCAGATTCAATCAGGAGCCAAAGCACAATAACTTAAAAGAACAGCAGAAATACCTTCAACACACGTATTTCCCTGCCACCCTGGATTTACCGGGTATGTAGAGTATGGAATGTTTGCCCAAACTCTGGGCCAGAAGTGGATAAACGGCTGCCATTCCAAAGGCACAGCTCCATGGGGTCCATGTGCAGGGTGTCTGTGGGATCTGGGCCACAGCAAAAGTTACTGAGTGAAAGGCCAGAACAAGGGGTGGAGGGTTGGCACGCAGCTGAGGAGCAGTGCTGCCAGGACGCCCTGCTCAGCTCCTTCACCAGAGAGTGTCTGCTTTGTGTTTGGCTGGCTCAAAATCTGGGTTTGGCTGGGCCTGGCTATGATCAGAGAGACGTTTGCCTGGAGTACATATCAATATGTGTAAAAGGCACATTAAGCTTTTGTAAAAAGCCTTGACTGAAGCCTTGGGTCTTAGTATCTGAATGAAGACTGTGAATAAGGAAGGTCTTAGTGACAGTGGAAGAATGATTTAAAACATGCAACTCTATAAGGTCCTCCTAAATTCATTCTCTCTATTAAGTGTAATACTTTTAATTTATATTTTTTTAATATTCATTTGGTACATTATGACGAGATGAAAAAGCTCAAAATAACCTTAGAAGGACCACTTAATACTGTCCAGCACAAGGTGGATATCCATCTTGAAACTAGTCTGAAAAAAAAGTGAGTGGCTTCTAAAAATGAAAAAATCAGCTGTTCTCTAAATCAAAGTGCAAATCTTAATTTCTAGTTTACTCCCTAACTGAAATAGGAAAGGGTAATGACTGCAAATGTAGTTTTTGAATTAAACAATTGCAATTTTTCTTGCTTTTGGAAAACAGTACATCCATGAAAAAATTAATTTCGGAACACCACTATCCAGAAAATGGAAATTCCCTCAGGAGGAAGTCACTGTGCCAGAAATGTATTGCATTAACTCACAAACAATTTGTTGTTGATTATAACGAAAATGACTGACTCTCTCTAGCCATGTTACAATGGGTATAATGCAGCCACAAATGACACAGCCTGGCAGTGACTGGCTCTGGTGCAAGAGGCACCACTCACGGCTCAGGTGAAGCATCTGCTGGCACAGCTGCCACGTGCCGATTGCTAACCGATAGCTAACCTGCCTGTTAACTTTTACAGTAAATAATAATTTTCCCATCTGTGGTAAAATGGTTCTGATAAATCAGAGAATCACAGAATATGGTGAGTTGGAAGGGACCCACAAGGATCACTGAGTCCAACTCAGCCCTGCACAGCACCATCCCCAAGAATCACACCATGTGCCTGAACTCTAGAGGCTTCATCAGGCTTGGTGCTGTGACCACTTCCCTGGGGAGCCTCTTCCAGTGCCCAGTCACCCTCTGGGTGAAGAACCTTTTTCTAATATCCAACCTAAACCTTCCCTGACACAACCTCAGGCCATTCCTTTGGGTCCTGTCGCTCGTCACCGCAGAGAAGAGATCAGTGTTTGCCCCTCCTCTTCCCCTCATGAGGAAGTTGTAGATTGCCTTGAGGTCTGTCCTCGATCTCCTCTTCTCCATGGTGAACAGACCGAGTGACCTCAGTCACTCCTCACACAACTTCCCCTCAAGGCCCTTCACCATCCTCATGGACCTCCTTTGGACAGTCCCTAGTAGCTTAATATTTTTCTTATATTGCAGTGAAAATGCCAAACCAAAGTCTCTGACAAATTCTATTTTTCTGCAAGCTTTACCTTTCAAAGTGGCATAAAATAATGGACTTCCTCTATTTTTGTATAAATGACTAAAGTATTTGTCATCAAACTGTTGAGTAGTTTTAAGTACATCCTTTTTTAATATTGTTTTTATTTTACAATGGCTTTCACAGTGAGCTGAGTGAAAAACATATGAAATGTGCGTTTTTGTTTAAATATTCAGATAAATCAAAGAGCTGTTTTCCTAGGATGCTGTCTTAGGGCAGAAAGAAATGCGGCAACTGAATTATAAACCCTTGACAGTCTGACTGTAAAAATGCTGATACAGCAGGAAATGTAATGCTGTGACCAATTTTGCTGTAGCATAAAAATTCTACTTTCTCTTTTTATTTTGTTTTTTCTCCTTAATAGCATGTTATAAGCTTTAACTAAGGCATTTGAAATAAGCCACAATCACCTCTTGTTCTTGCTCTTTCAGAAAGAGAAAACTTGCTAGTTAAAATAAGACTGTAAACTGAGAAAATAATCTTGTCACAAACATTGCCTAACTCAGTTCTGGTAAGTTTGTGTCTGATTTTCTGGGTTTTCATGGCATATACTGCACTTATGAAGAGATTAATTAGTAAAAAATGCCCCAAAAGAGCAAAAAGGATGATAAGCAAGTTTGTGTTTATAATATGCCATGAAGCAGAAAGGCTGAGTGGAGGCTGTTTTCTGGGTGAACACAAAACAATATACTCTACAGATATTATATCTACATAGTATATTGACAACAGCAGACTAGAGTGATTCCAGATCCTGGGTTACTTTTCACATGTGACTAGATCTGCTAAGGAACTGAGCAGATCTTCCATGGTTCAGTGGAAAATCGTGTTTGGTTATTGGTGATCTAGTTTTGAGGTCTCTGTCACTGCTTTGGCAGCAAATTTACAAAGAATTAATTCTGTAGGGTCTTTATGCCAATAAGCAGTTTACTACCATTATGTACAGTGCCTTTTCCTGTTGGAAGCACCATCATAGAAAAAATACTACAAGAGACAACTGTCTGTTGTGAAAAAAATTCAGATTGCCTTGATGTAGAAAGTCTTTGAAGTTCTTACAGCTGATCTCAAAACCCCTGTTATGTAATACTACAGCCTGAAAACCACTGCACACAGGGTGGACAGTAATTTCTTGAAGGATGAGATAATGCTGATATTGGGATAAAATGATGGAGAAAATTGTGGCTGTGCTGATGAAATCTGGAAAACCACAGTTCATACAAACTGTCTCTGCAGAGAACTGGGGATCTACTGAGCCACTCACCAGGATGCTGGGCAGCCTGCCTATTCTGCAACTACAGTGGAAGTAAAGAGAGTTGAAAGTGCTCAGGGCTTCATGACCAGAGTATTAATCAGTGAAAATGGGTGATGCAGAGAAACTTCATCTTTACATATAATTAGCTGGCATTCAAGTTGCTGTCTCTGTGGGATTAGTTTTAGGCTCCACCGAGGCAGCTGAGTTGAGCATGGTAATTCAGCACAGTTGCATGTGCAGATAGCAGCTCTCCAGATGCTGGCTTGAATCCTGAAAGCAGTACAACAGTGTTGGCTGTAAATAATACAGCAGGGAATACGCAGGCAATGCTGTTTTCAGTACTCATGTTAATCTATTACAAGTTTGCTTTGGTATCTCTCCCTGACACAGCTTTATGCTGCTTAGACTTACCCTTCATGTGCAAGCAGTGAAGCTCATTGGTTTTCCTGTGCTCAAGCAACATATAGATCCAGAGTCACAGCTGTGTCTGGGAGGGGAAAGAACAGATGGTCTCAAAGTGAGCATGCCATGCTCAAAATTACACTTAAAATTTTATATTGCTTCAAAAGGAATAAAAATCCAAAGGAAAAAAAAATCCTCAGTTTGTTTTTGTTCAGATGATCATATAAAAATGAAGACTGGGGCATGGTTTCACTGAAAGACACTGAAAGGAGAGTGCTGACAATGAACAATAGAGAGGCACAGAGAACTTTGAAATACTGCAAACACTTTTTGCCATGATAGTATTGGACAGAGAATATCCAGTCTTGGGGTTACAGGCACACTGGTTTCATTCAGACATCGTCTGTGGACTGCCCAAGGGGCCTTGGCTGTGCTTGGAGACCCAAACCCTTGAAGCAACAATCTTCTGACTCCCATGGCAGGTGAGACGTGAGTGACTGAACACAGGGCTAATGAACACTTACACTGTGCCCCTATAGTTGCCATAGTAATAAACCCTTGTTACTGTTCTCAATTTCTGATAAATTACAAACAAGAAAGTCACAGTGATGCCAAGAGGGAGCATTTCTGGATATCTTAATTTTGTTGTCTGTTTTATGATATATTGTGCCTGACTTGTGGAACTCAAAGTGGGGTTAGTCATAGGTGAGTACATGCATACCTGTGTGTCCATGCATATTAAAATAATTCCTTACAGTTGGTCAAAAATCCTCTGATTCCTATAAAAAGAACATGCAGATGCATGTACTACTGTACATTGTGACAGTGACATTATGATAAAATATAATAATACTAAAAAGAAAGCAATGCCTTTGCCTGATTTTGTATGCAATGCAAGAAGAGATAATGGTGACAACATTCATGTATGAGGTAGGTTGAAACTTAAAATAGTAAGAGTAATGTAAATTTGTTTGACCAGGCACATCTATTTCACTAAAATTTTCAAAATTTTTTTCCTTTATCAGCCAAGTGTTGCAAATCACTTCTTTCTACTCAGAAGCCTCTTTGCAGTCAATAACATCTCGTGGGAACATGTTGTCAGGGAATTTTGACACTTGAAGAAAAGGAAGGGTGGAAGTAGGTAGGTCTGTGGGTTTTCAGACTGCCTAGAAACTTGCTGGTAGCAGGGGAATGCTCCACAGGTTGCAGGAAATCACGGAGTTGTATCCTGAGGCTTACAGGATCAGTGACTCTGTGTAGGCCTCTTCCTACATCTGCGTAAAAAACTTTTCCTTTTTCATATTAATGTTTTTGAAAGTGTTTCTGATCTGTATTTGCATATGGATGCCAGAAGATGATGCATTAAGTCTGCAAGCTGAACTGAGCACAAAAACATGCTCAAATGAAGCATGGAAATACTGCTGTGTCAACACCACAGATAATGTTACATATGCAAAATTTACCTAGCAAGTTGCTGGAAAGGAGCCATCTCTTGAGTATTGCAGCAATGGGCTTAGCATTTAAGTAAACCAGGAAAATGTGTGATTGACAAAGAATACATAATGAAGTAATAGGACAGATCTTTAAAAGGACCTAAAATCTATCTAACACTGGGAATCAGTTACATAAGGGATTTAGTCTAAAACCAAGTTATTCTTATCGTCTCATAAATCTATTTAGGAAAAAAAAGGCAGCTTGAACACATAACTCACATTGCTTCTCAGATCACCTGAAACTTAAAGATCAGGAGTATGTTATGCAGGCCTTCTGATGATATAATACATGTGATATGCCACATTTGATTCTGCTGTACCTGGCCATTCTTAAAGAGCTATTTCCAAAGTGTGTATTATCACTTCCTGTACACAGCATTGCTCTAAACATTAGTGTGGGATTAGATATTATGGCGTGCTCAAAATGGGATTTCTGTTATTACAGACACCAAATAAGACTTATCTGAAAAGTCTGTTTCCTGATTCTGCAGGGTTTTCATTAATAGTTACAATCAGATACACAGTTTTTTGTCTTCACAGAGAGAAAAGAGAGTCCAATGAGCATTTCTATTTTCAAAGAAGAAGTTTGAAATTATCTTTAATGTTTCATTCTGGGAACTCTGCTTTAGCAAGATTTAGCTTGAGTATCTTCACAGCTTTTATACCAGAGAGAGCAAGCACATTTTGCCTTATGAGGGACCAATCTTCTTTAAGTATTAGTGAAATTGCAGGATTTCAGAAAAATGTGTAGAGTTGGGCTGCATCCCAGATCTTGGCTCTGTAAAAGCACTCTTGTTTTAATGCCTCTTGGTTCCAAATTCAAAGCAGGAGACATCAGAACATGGAAAAAGTTAGGCAGGTGTCATTTTCATACGTCCTTCCACTCATGACTCAGTACATTTTCTCGCACCATGAAGTTTGTGTTGTACATTATTCTTTCCTTGAGCCTGAATCACTGATATTTCACCTGGTAAATGCAAGCTTACTGGAATTAAAATGGATTTAAATTGCTGCAAAGGGAATGACACTTTCTATTGAATAACGTTTTCAGCCTTACATAACAACCACCTGAAAGTCAAAGTTGTGTCTTTTCCCAAGGACATAGTTTCAAAGCTGTTACCTGTAATTTTTATACAAGAAAAGGAACTAATCAGATAGATAGTGTTCGTCATTTGATTTCATACTTGTTCTACAAGCTTTAAGCACAGGAAACCTACGAGAGATTTATTTCATTGCTGACTCATATCTTTACTGCACAGCATAAAGATCAATGTCTACAAAGGGATCTTTGAATTCTTTCTTTCAATTTCCTGCAAGAAAGGATACTGGAAAGGTTTGTAGCTCTCCAGGGACTTAATTTCTATATATACCCGAGGGTGACTTCTGATCAAAGATGCCTTTTAAAAAGAAGGCTTGTGAAGATCCTTTGAATAAAGGCAAACTTCCTTCCCCAAGGGCTGGAAAGGGGCAGGAGCAAGTCTATAGGGAACTGGACAGTATTACTGGTAGAAGTGCACTGAAAAAAAATTCCCAAATAACCTGTTCCCAAAGTGGAAAAGGGCTTTTTTTTTTAAATAATCCAATACAAAATTTAGTAAAGCTTTGGGAAATGTCTCCCTTTGTAGATATTGGTGTGACAGACATCCCCAGCTAGCATGGCTGTAGCTGAAGTTTGTTCTATTTTTTAGCTCAGTGGTGTTTGCAAAGTTTCCATTGTGTTGTTTTTTTAAGGGAATGTCAGTGTCTGGGAACTGGAAGCTCCTCCTGAGCTAAGCTTCCTGGGACGATGAATTCACCCATATGCTGAGTGGTTGTCTGATTTCATAATTTTTATGTGTATATAACACTGGCACAATAAAATTGTTTTGAAATTCAGTGTCCGCATTATCCCCTTTCCTTCATGAGAAGCCGATCCATTGCCACTTGGCAGAAGGTAGCTCGGTATGAGATAATAACTGGTACCTAAGTATCTTCCCCTTAATAATATAGTCAGAGTTTCTCCTTGAAAATTACTGTTCCTCCTTTATTTCCTTGTAGATTGAATACCTTAAACTATTTTTTTGTCAGAAAATGTTTGCGAATGGATTTACTTTAAATACTTTTACATAGTCTTGATTCATAGGAGCAGTGTCATTCAGCACTTAAGAAATACTGTAAAATCTAAGATCTCCCAGAATTCCATATACTGGGCACATCTAGATTCCACTTGAAAACCAAAACACTGCATCAGCAATTTCTTCAAATACTATTTTCATTGCACCTTTGTGTGAAGAAGGCCTTTTGCATAGACATTTCATTATTTAAATGAGTATTGAAGAAAAATGTATTAGAAGTTACAGGTAAGTCCTGAGTCTTAAGTTTTCCTCCTATTTGCTTTGTATATAACCCAATTTTCTTCTACATGTGGTTGTTCAGAAATCATCAACTGATCTCCTTGGCATGACATGAGGCATTGCCAGATAGGATAGTGAACCTAGAAGCCAATTTCTTTTCCACCTCTATAAATGTGATGTCACTCCTGGGGCCTATTCTGGAGTCAGCCAGCCTGCTTGTTCCAGATCCAAGCCCAGGATGGCTGCAGGGACCCTTTCCTCTGTTCAGGATGAGTGGTGTAGCACAGAGCTGGGCTCACAGGCACCCTGTGAGCTGCCCAGTGCTAGAACAGGTACCTTTCCACCTTTGCCTATGTGTCTTCATGTGTCAGAACCCAAAATGCCTTTAATATTTTACTAAAGAACCATAATTTCTCCCTTGTAACATTATCCTGTAAATGCCAGTGGTTACATCTCAGCAGGGTCCCCCTCATCAGGGGATCTTCCCACTGCTTTGAAGAAACCAGAACACTGGTCTCTATAGACACTAAAATGTTTCAAAGATAGGAATGTCTTACTTCTGTCTGGAACAGATTCCACCCAGTGCTTCTCCCCCCTCCCTCCGTTTTTCAGCATTTTTTATGACAAGAAGGGGTGTAAAGCAGAATGGTCTTGGAGTTCTGTCTTGGTGGTGCTAGACCTAAAGGACTACAAATTTAACTGATGCCATGATTATTTTTTGCCTTTCTTATATACTCCTTTTATACCCCTTTTATATACCCTTTTATATAGCTTTTATGTATCCTTAGTGCTTTTAGCCCACATATTTGTAATTCCCTAAGTCTGATGACTAGCTTAAGCCCGAAGTTCTGTTAAGCCAGGAGACCAAACATCCTGGAGACCTCGCAGTTAGAGGCCAGAAATCCCTAGAAATCAAGGTTCGTTCTAGAACACATTCTATGAACTAAGATAGGCCCATCCAGGGGGAGATTCCTTGGAATGAGGGGGTTCATTCGAGCCTCTCATTGGGTAATCTTTGATAGCTATGCTAATTTGCAAGGCCTATAAATTGTATACGTGACCTATCATGAGGGTGCATTTGGGGTGCATTTTGTGTGCATTTCAGTTTGCATTTCAGTGCATTCCACCTGGACGAAGTGGTGCACCTAAGGATCCTTTAATAAATACTGAGGTAAAAACCTCTTTTTCCCTTACCCATGTTTGGCTCTTAATTTCAAGACCAGCGAAAGGCAACAAATTACCTGAATATCTTTTTAAAATTAAGTTTCTTATAACACATTGAAATGTTCCAGCTGTTTCACTGTTTTGGGATGTGTATCTGGTGAAAACCCTTGTGTTACAGAGGGCTGCAGAGACACACAGAGGCTCCAGTTTAGAAGAGAATTTAATGCATTTAGGAAGTCAACAGAGGAAGACTTCTGGTTCCATTGGAGTTAGGGAGCCTGAAATATATCCTTAAATGTACTCTAGCTTTTAAAATAAGGAATTCTTCAAATTACAGAGGAGAGATGTTAAATTTTCTTGACATATCTTCCATCTCAGGAGATTATCCCAAAGAATTATTCAAACTATTTAACAGCAGCAAGGTGCCTAGGAACAGTTCTCTTTAATTATTCTGCTTTTTAACTACTCTTCCTGATTTTCCAAATTTGCAGAAGACATTTTTAGTGTCTTCCAAAAATGTTTTTTAAAATACACCCATTACTTTATAATTAAGTGAGAACACTGAAATTCTCCCTGTTTGAATGACACAGAACAAACATTTGTGTTTTCCACCAGAGGAATTGTTAGGAGTAATAGTGTTAACCTTCATGCCACTTGATCTTTGGAAGGAAGATAACGAAATATTTTACTATTGGATTTTACTAGAAAGACCTGAGTGTGAGGAATTGAAGGGTGGGTGACCACAGAGCTAGAGAAGATCAATTTGTAGAGCAGTTTCAATGGTGGTGTGATCTCCATAAAACTTAGTGGGAGCCAATGTCATCTTTTTGATTTACCATATGTGTATTTTTAGTGAGGTTTGACCATAAAGTCATCCCTGACATGAGGATAGCCATACTCCTTTATCAAAAATCTCTGATCAAAATAATTTCAAGGATTCTATAAACTCCTCCAAATATACATAAACACCAATGTCTTTCAATCCCCAGTAATTTTTTGTCTCTTTTCCAGTTCTATAGCAAATAATGTATCCCTGTGGGTTTTTTCACATCAACGTTTTAGTGATGTGAAAATGGAATCCACAGCCGATTGCTTGTTGCATCTTGAATCTCCCCCACTTCTTCAGTTTCTCCAGAATGCCTGAAATATTTCACATTTTCAGCTTTCTTACGAATTTTCTGTGTTCATGTGCAGTGTTTAGTGATAGAGGCATTGCTCAATATATGTAATAGACATATAGTCCCAGATATACTAAAATGATTAAGCTATAAGCACCTTTTGCATAGGCTGTAAAGATACTTTCCTTTTTTATTTTTTTTTAAGTGGCAGTGTGATTTGCAGTATACTTCTAATCCTTTCCTGATATATTTTTAAACTTTTTGCTCCATATTTTGTATTTATGCATTCGGTGTTTTCCCTTCTCATGTGATTTACATCATAAGTAACACAGCAGATATCAGCTTCTTTCTCTCAGATTATTTATCAAAGTTGTTAAGATAATTCTTTTATTTTATGTTTCTTATCCAGAGAGCTTTCTATTTGGTGTTATCTGTTTTTTTCCCCAATATATTCCCTGTATAATATTTCACCTTAAGGGAAATATTGAAGACTTTAAGACATAGGACATATCTCTCTAGGAATCTGTCCATCTCCTTTTGGTAGAAAACAGATTTTCAACTATTCTTTATTCAATCTTCTGTACAGCAAATTTATCTAGAATACATTTCTCTTGTTTGATTATGAGGGTATCTTGTTAGTCACTGTCAAAAGCCATAATAAAGACAAGATACTTTCATGCTTCCCACTCATCCACTTAGAAAATAATTTTATGAAAGAAGAAAGTTGTGTTGAGCACATTTTTTTTTGAAAATACATGGTAAATGATTCTTATTACCCTCTTGTGTTAACAAACGGATAGATTACTTTATAATTTATTCCACTATTCTTTGGGGTACTGAAGTTAGGTTGAACAGTCTCTAATTTCTTAGACAGACATTTTTTCTCTTTGAGAAGGATTTTCTCTTTGTCCTCTTCCAGTCCTTTGGGATCTCATTGTCTTCTAAGCATATTCAGAAATCAGTGCTAATTCTTCTGAGACTGCTCTGGCTACTGCTGTGAGTACTCACAGGGGGACATTTTGTCAGGCCCTGCTGAGTTCATTATCTTTAACACTTAAATAATCTTCCATGCTTCTAGTTAATCTCCTTTCTCCTTGTTACTGGTTCCACAATGATTTTGGTATGATTTACTGAGTGCTTGCACCAGTTGGTACTTTGGTTTGAAAGAGCTGCAGTTCTCTGAGTGACTCCCCCCAAAGCACAAGTGTTCACCAGAGATCCACATCTATTTCAGTGACTGGGAGCTCTAGGTTAGATCCATGCCCTACTCTCCTTTGCTGTCCTGGGAAGAGAAGTGCCAAGCTCCTCTCTGACATCCACAGGTTTCTGAGGCTTCAGGAGCACTGGGCTCAGCACAACACCTCCTTCAAATCTAATCTGTTTTATCTCTCAGAAGAGTGATGGAGGCTTTGGTTTTCCTTTAAAGCAAAATTAATCCAGTAGCTGAGCTGGCACCCAGTAGGGAGAAATCCCAATGCCCATGCTCTCCACGGCTCTGAAGCCCCTGTCATTCCTTTATGAGGGCCAGTGTCATGCCAGGGACACTCTGGGAGTGCACAGGAGGGAGGCAGAGAGGAATGGCCAGGACAAGAAGGGGTAAGCTTGTGCTGCTCTAGTGGTGTGCAGGAAAAGGAAAGGTTAAGTCATGGTCTCTTCTCCAGTGATTATTCCTGCTTCATTTGAAGACAGAGCTGTTAAAATTTAGGAAAGTTCCTTGTGGTAGAAAATGTTGGCAAATTTTTTTAAAAACTCATTTTGCAAAGAAGTGTTACAGTGTAAAATAATGTTTTAAATAAAATAATTTTGTTATCTGGTAGCATGTAAGTACTCATTGTGTCATATTTGTCATGTCTTCTGGCATAACAAATTTAGCATTTGCTGCAAGGCACATTGGCTGCTGTCACTGGAGGTAGCAAAATTGATATAAAAGAGGGACAGCATATGGCAAAAATATCACTTTGGGAAAGGACATAATGCTACAATTAATAATAAAAGAAGAAAATAATCTTTTTGTAAAGAGAAATCTAATACATTTAAAGTGCATCCCTGGAGCAGTTTGCTATGGTTCCAAGACTAGGTGAATTCTCCTAGGTGCAGTAGTCTTTCAGTGTAATTTATTTTGTCAGGAGTAGGCCAAGCAGGAACACATAGTAGACATAAGATAGAATATATAATAAGCTATAGCCTTCCCCTCCCTCTGAAATCTTTTGGCTTGATGAACTTTCATACCAAAGACTTTATTCCTTGAAAAAGAAATCAGTATAAATGCTTAGGCTAGAATGTCAGACTTCTTCCTTGCTACTGCATCACAGTGAAATATTTTTTTTATTTCTAGGCTGGACTGTGTCTAATGGCATGTCTCAACCTCTCTGAATTCTGGCTTGCCTATAAGTAGAGCTGAAATGAGGAGGTCTCTGAAAAATTATTTCTTTTTGACCAAAGAAAGGGGAAAAAATGCCAGTGTACATGAATTCAATAAAAAAGTGTCTGAAACTTCTCTGTCTAGAAGACCAGGTGGCTGTTGCAGGTCCACTTAGAAAGTTATTCTAAAAATTATGGCAAATGAAAATACAAAGTGAAGTCCTCTGAAGAGGTGTGTATTTCCTGTTTCTCCAGAGGATGAGGAGAGGTTATTTCAGCTCAGGATGAGAAGGAAATTGACCTGCTAGATCCTTGCAACTGTTTTCAAGGACTTCTACTTTTAGAGAAGAAAGAATGTGGGATAGGATAGGAGTGGGTGTTTCACATCTTAAAGCTCTGAAAAGTGTATTTGACAGATTGCAAACATGTGAAAAGTACATTTCTGAAGCACTTTGGTGGGAGGCAAGAGAATTCTCTCAGGCAGTAAATAGAATTTGTTAAAGTGAGTGGCTCCAGTACCTAATCAGTGCTGATTTCCATTGAGAAGCTGCAGTGAATCCTTCAGAACCCTTCACATGGAATCACACAGAATATGATGAGTTGGAAGGGACTCACAACGATCACTGAGTCCAGCTCCTGGCCCTGCATAGCGCCATGCCCAAGAGTCACACCATACACCTGAGAGCATTGTCCAAACACTTCTCAAGCTCTGTCAGGCTTGGTTCTGTGACCACTGCCATGGAGAGCTGTTCCAGTGCCTGACCACCCTGAGGGTAAGAAACCTTTTTTGTAATATCCAACCTAAACATCCCCTGACACACTTTCAGGCCATTCCCTTGGGTTCTGTCAGTGTCACCAGAGAGAAGAGATCAGAGTCCCCCCCTCCTCTTCCCTGCTTGACTTCTGACATTTGGGAATTGACTGCTTGTTGCAGTGTGTGGTTTCCCTAGCAATGGCATGGCAAGCCGCAGCTTTCCTGGAGAGCACTGCTGGGTTTCCTTGGGGAGAGAAGCTGTCCCACTTCCCGTAGCCGCTTCTGGATGGCCCCGCATGGCTTTGGCTAGCTCTCAGCTTCTGCAACATGGTGGCAATAAAGGAGGCGAGAAGGCTCCCCGCATGGGGACTTCAGAGGATCTTTATTCACCTGGTCCCAGAGGCAAAGGGAGACACATGGTAACAGGCTGGATGCCCCAAGGCAGAGAGGCTGGCACATGGCATGGGGCTGGATTTTATATGGGGATGAGGGGGGTGGAGAGAGCATATGGACTAACGGTCTCAGGGCACAGGGGCAGTACATGGGTAGGATTAGGGTACAGAACAAATGGGGAGAACCCGAGGGAGTGGCTAGGAATAGGGGTGGGGGAGGGAGGACAACATGGGGAAGGCAGACAATTTAGCAAGTAAAAGAGTGGGAAAAAACACCACCACATCTGCTCCTGTGCCCTTAGGAAGTGACGTTTAAAAAGTGACCAGCACTGATGGATGCCAGCATCTGTAAAAAGTCTTTTCCAGGGGACCTTGCTTACTAGTTCCCTGAGCAGCCTGAAGTCTGCTCTTCTCATATGCAGAGTTCAAGTTTTGGCACTTGTCATAGTTTGACGCTGGTTTAAAAGCCAAACACATGAAATCCAATTATGTGCATAAGGGGAATGTGGATTTATTGAGGAAAATGTAAAGAAACTTTGGGGCAAAACAAGGTCCACACTTAAACAGTTGCAAAATAAAGGAAAGTTTATTACTAACAGAATGAAAAAAAGAAATTATTAGAAATTAAAGCAAACCTCTAAACACTTTTCTTTCCCAATTTACCACATTTTTCTCCTCATTTACCACAAACCTTTCACA